>CM077153.1:14652722-14876096 GCA_039583875.1 Platanthera guangdongensis | reverse complement strand
ATATTTGTATAACGGCTCATTGGATCGATCCCGTTTCATGGGATTTAAATAAGCGCGTAATATGTTTTGAAGTTTTGAATTTCCGCACACGGTAAGGCTATATATTCGGTAATTATTAAATGTTTGCGTGAATTTAAAATAAGGATAAATATGAGTATTTCTTTTGATAACGCTAGTAATAACAACACCGCAGTAGAGTGGGTTAAAACGTGAATTAAAACCAATGCTCAACGGTGCTTTTTTCACACTCGATGTTTGTGTCACGTTTTTAAACTTAGTGGTACAAGATAGTTTAGAAGCTATGGAACCATATGTTGAGAAATTCGTAACTATGCTTAGATTTTATTTATTGTACCAAACAGCGAAGTCAAGATTTTCGAAAATTTGTGATCGCACAAGGTCAAAAATATTTGAAACCTCAATTTGATATGCCTGTAAGATGGAACTCCACATATAAAATGTTAAAAAAGCGTTTCAACAAAAAACACTTCTTATGGAATATTACACTATGACAAATATCATAATTTAACTGATAACGATTGGGACGTACTATTTCATACATGGATTTATTAAATGTTTTTATAGGGCGACTGTTTTTTTATCTGGTGTTATATCCCACTAGCTCGTTAGTAATTGAAAATTTTGTAAATATCGCACAAAAACTTAACTATTTTAAGCAACACTCCGGATGGCTTCCTTTAATTGAAGTAATAGAAGAAATTTTTAAACATATATAGAGAAATGCTCCTGCATTTCATGCGCCGCCGCTTTAACCGTTATTCGCTGTAGACGGCATAGAAAATTTAATAGATGAAATTAACGTTAACTTAACATAAATATAAGTTTCGATGACGTTGATGACGTTAGTACTACTAAATTTAATCTATTTTTACCGAATGTTTTAATATTACGACAACTTATATGGCTCACGACCACGAGAAGAAATAACACAATAGACAAAAGATTCTTTTACAAATAAAATTTTAGAATTAGCTTCAGAAAAAAAAGCACGCACATCGAGTAGTTTTAACGAATTAGGACTGTATACGAAAACACAATTTCGTGATTTTATGACTACGGAAGAGATCGAAAACTTCGATATCTTAAAGTGGTGGAAATAAGCTAATACCTATCCTATTTTGGCCTATATGGCCCGTGATTTACTAACAATTCAAGCTAGTACAGTAGCTTCGGAGTCCGCTTTTTCTCTTAGTGGCAGTATTTTGAAACACGCTGACGGAGCCAACCTAAATGACGAAGAATACTCGAACTATGCATCTGCTACAAGGATTATTTGGATGCTACGAATAGGAAGCAACACATTTCAGCGTTGGAGGAGAGCTACGAGGAAATTGAAGAGGAGATGAGCAATCTAATTTATAAAATGTAATTTTTTTATTATCATTTAAATAATAAATTCTTTTTTTTTCTATTTTTTTTAAAAGTGTAATTTTGTTTTTTTTCAATTTCAATATTATAAATTTTTTTATTCTAATTTTTATTTCATTTTTTTAATTTTTTTAAGTATTTTTTTTTCTTAAGAGGGCCCGGCCTGGGCCCGGCCCGGCCCGGCCCGGCCTGGCCCGGGGGGCCGGCTCGGGCCCCTTCCCGGGTCAAAGCCCGGGCCCGGCCCGAGCCCGATAAGAAAGGGCCCGGCTCGGCCCGGTTTGCAAAGCCCGGGCCCGATCAGCCCGGTCCGGGCCGGCCCGATCGGGCCTTTTGGGCAGGCCTACTCCAAGGTGCCTCAGCTCAGCATTGGCTAGGGAGGAGAAACGCTCTAAGATCTTCCGGGTGTGTGGTGAGACCTCTGTGTTGTTGCCCAGGTGCTGTTTCTAGTCCCAGTCTTTGTCTTGTGCACTTCTTCGGAGAAGTATGTGTGAGATTACCCCTTATGGGTCCGAACTCCACAAAAAGCAAAGTTTCGGTTTCAACACAATAAATATCAAATAAATGATTACTATATATATAAGGAATTAAATTTATAAATGATTACTCATATAAATAATTAAATATTAAAAACCCGATATATGAAATATTTCCGACATCTACAATCTTGATATTTATAAATTAAAAATGATATAAATTTTTTTTGTAGAAATTATTATTGCATGAAAATAATTTAAATTAGATAATCACACAAATTTGTTTTTGCCACACTATACTTCAACGATATAGCATGCTAGTCAGCTCCTAGTCACCTAAAGTCGTTAAACTGTTAACAAATTTAGTTTAGAGACTTATCCAACATAAGTATAAATATAAGGAATCTATTTGAATATTTTACCATCAAAAAATGTCAATAGGTAATCTATTTTGTTTATTTGTTAGTAAAACCATGGTTTTGAGGACTGGACCGGAAATAGAACCGGTCTTGAGAGAGGTTCAAGGTTGAACCGGTTTGACCGGTTGAACCGGTTTGACCGGTTGAACCGGAGTTGAACCGTTTTGACATTAATGACTAGAATTATAACGTATCTATACAAATTAAATATATAATGTATAAAATTTTGAACATATATAAGTAATAAATATAAAAATTTGATGAAATGCACAATTACATGTGGTCGCACCCGTTATTCGCTAGTCGCACCTCAAAATCTCTTAACTTTTCACACCTTTTCAAAATATGTCTTGTATATGCAATTTCAGGAAAAGTGTTCAACATGAACGTTGTAGATCTTGACGAGATCTACAACTTTCGTGTTGAACACTTTTCCTGAAATTGCATGTACAAGGCTTATTTCTGAAAGCCGCAAAATCTGAGCATATTTCAAAAGTACGTCTTGTACATGCATTTTTAGGAAAAGTGATCATCACGAAAGTTGTAGATCTCGACGAGATCTACAACTTTCGTGTTGAGCACTTTTCCTAATATTGCATGTACAAGGAGTATTTCGAAAAGACACAAAAAATTATGAGATTTTGAGGTACGACTAGCCAATAACAGACTGCGGTTAACAAACGCCTAAAATTAATCCTGATTTTATGAACCGCCCGGTTAGCCAAAAACCGGCTCGGTTGCCGGTTATCCGGTTCAGCCGGCCGGTTTTCCGGTTCTTGGTCGGTTCTAGGACAGGATGGTTTTAGGAACCAAACCGGACCGTCCGGAGGACCGGTCAGCGGTTCAACCGGTCGACCGGCCGGTCCGGTTCGATTTTTAAAACGCTGAGTAAAACTCATTTTTAACCGTGCAATAATAGTGATAATATTGTGCAATATGTACTATATAATAATTATATGTTGCACCTTTCTATCTTTTTAAATTATATTTATCTTTACTCTCAATTTCTTGAATGAAAGATAAAAAAAAATCAATCACATTATCATATGAAATATAGTTTAAAAATGATCAAATATGTTAAATTATTTTATAATATTTTAATTTATTTTTTTGTAGTAAGATTAGATTGAAAAGAATGCATTACATTTTATCTTTGTAATGAATCTAGAATCATTATAAAATGATAAAATTGAAATATCATAAAGTAATTTGACTAATATTATCATTTTCCAACCATATTGCTAATGAAAGGACAATTTCTAGAGCGGTGGTATTTGCATTCTTACCTATTTGTAGTCTTAAAAATTCCTACGACGACTGTTCGCAGTCTTAATGTAACACTCTCATCCGTCACTTAGCATATAACAGAATGTTCGGCCAGGGCCCGACGCCATATACAACAGGCAGACAAAGAAGTTACTAAATTGAAACTAGCGGAAGTAATTTAAAGGTTATAATTAGAACCCAACAACAACATGATTGTTCACTACCACAACTAGGAATGTAAAACAAATACACAAATAATGTCTTGGCCTTAAGGCCTTACAATGCTCAACTTGAATTAAAATGTGTTACATACTTGGGCACGTAGGCCAGTCACACATGAACGATAAAATAACACAAGTATTCGCTTTGGCCTTCGAGAGCCAGCACAACATTTCTGGGCTTAAGCCCACTACTTCCTGCTTGGCTCAGCAGCACATGCACGCAACAATCCACCGCACGGTAGCAAACAGAAGCAACAGTCAACATTAGCTGACCAAATTATAATGATCCCACCCTTCACTCGGGGTGGATATGCTACTTCCCTGCAGGCATTAGCTTAAACAACACTTGTCAGTCAAAACGTGCAACTTAAGCACCGTTAGTCACAGACGTTGACACAAGCGCCCAACGCCGCGTGCTCTCAAAGCACATTCTTGATCCACAGGACCACAAAGGTTGCACCACTGTTCTCTGTGACGGTCAACAACGTTTGAGCTTTCAGTCTCACAAGGGTCAAAGCCAGAGACAACGCCCCAGTGCTACGACACGTCATGTGATTTACACATTGACCACTCCAAGTCGACCGACATAGGGGAGAGTACAATTCAACCATATCCCCTGCTCAAATCGCCTGGCTCGCAGGCCTGACGCGGGTCAGCATCCCATTTCCCTTTTTCGCATGATTCATAACTCTGTAAGGATCCTAGGCTAGTACACACAGCTACCAAAGCTGAGAAATATAAGCGCATGCTCAATCAAATATAGCCCCCAGGTCTCCCAGAGATAGACTTCACAAATAATACATAGCTTACTGGAAGCTATCGTCGGCGGTAGAACTCCCGTCGCGCGGTAGGGGACAGACTATCGTTTCTTCCCCTAAATCAGGTGTTTTTCTGGAGTCTACCTCCAGTACTCTCAACGCAGTTATCTGCACACCCCGCGACTCCGAAATCTACGCGATAACCACAGAGTCTTCTCCAACATACAACACATAAAAGTATCATTAATCCAGACCAACCCGTCCAGATGAGCTTCACACAGCATGCATATTTCATACTTCGATTCCGGATCTAAATGCAATACTACGGGGATACATAGATTTACCCGTTGGGAGAACCACATCCACGTGTTCGTGAAGTGTCTACCCTCTAATGCCAAAAGAAAGGACTTCACATGTCCAAGGAAGAGGATCGTTACACTTGATGTACGTTTTGGCGACATGGGAGATATCTACACGGTTGAAAACGACCGCTCCGACCTTGCCTCTGTAAATCCGAACTCGCCTTGCAAATCCAAGACCCGAAAGTCGAACGACAGCAAGAACCCTCCTTCTCGGCGCTGCTCCTCCTCCAGAAAACTAGGCCAAGATCTCCAACTCCAGAATAATGAAGAGGAAATGGCCGAACCAAACATATAAATAAAGCTACCGTCACGTGGTAACTAGCTACTGTCGCGTGGTACCGCCTTGGTTTGCATACAACTGCCTCAGCCATCCAATCACAGGCCGACACGTTGTCACGCCGTTACGGATTCACTATCGTCGCGCGATAGGATGCTAACGCCGCACGATAACCGACGTCGGTTACGACATGACACCTGCCGCTATCGCCGCGCGCTAACTGCCACTGTCGCGCGGTAGAATCCCGAGAACCTTATCAATTAAATTGACTCAGCTATCGCCAACGGTAACACTATCGTCGGGCGATAGCTTCCCGAGAGCTCTGCCAGTTTAATTCCCCAGCTACCACCGCGTGGTAATAACTTTCCGCCACGTGGTAAGTCCAGAGTTGAGTTGACTCAATGCTCTCAACACTGTCGACGCTAACCCTGGAGCTATCGCCGCGCGGTAACTAGCTACCGTCGGGCGATAACCTCCAGAGAACCATTTCTTGCATTAAGAAATTTGGGGCGTTACACATAAAAGCACAAAAAATGGCAATTTACAGTTAATGAGGTTCCTCCCTAAGAATTTCCAAGTTAAACTCGGAGAACTTCAAACAAAACATACAAGAAAGACAACCTGATCGAGCGAGCCACACACACAAACTATGCTCGCTCAAAGGGATCCAAACACCTCCAAGTCACGTTCGCGCTACGCCCGTGGGAATGCAACGGCCCATCAAGCCCCCCCCCCCCCCCCCCCCCCCCCCCCCCCCCGCACCTGGATGTGCCCTTGCGCGGGCGCAAGCTCGGCCCTTCTATATGCGCTGCCGCCGCCTCTGACCTCCGTCGCCCCCTCAGGCCTCCATCGGCCACCGTTGCCATCGAACAACCTACCCTGGCCGCCAGGACCGCGTGGGGGGGGGGGGGGGGGGCACGTCTGTCATTTCATGAAAATTGACGATCCATGTGACCGGAACGGAGCGACGCCATTTGTCATCTCAAGATCCAACCCGACGCAATTACTAGCAAGTCCCTCCAAAAAACTATAAAAAATCCCCGAGGCTTTCATTTGAGATGAAGCAACTCCAGAGACTAAAGAGAGTTCTAAGATTTTCCGGTGAGAACGTGAGACTTAGATCGTTTCACCGCTTGGAACTCGCTCTGCTCCATCTCTAACGTGTACCACACCGGGCGCTCACTTGGACGTTTTTGTGAGCTCGGGAGAAGGCACTGGAAGGTGCTCCCGCGGATGCTCGTGTGAAGACACTCCAAGGCTTCAAGAACTTAACATTTTTCTCCGCAAGAACACTCTCATCCAAGCTTTGTGAACACTCTCATCCATGCTTCGTGAACGCTCTCATCCAAGTTTGGTTTATTTTCCGCTCTTTCTATATTCAAAACTTGTAACTGAGAAGTGACATATCACCCTCCAAGAAGACTTACAATACTTGTAAACTCAATGCTAAATATTGAATTTTTATCCGACACAAATCCGACCACATGATTTTTCACGATTTCCGAGTTTTTCACGGCAAAAAAAGTCACATGTCACTGTTGCTGAATTTTCATTGAATGTTTGCGTGTCCGATCCGACTCCGAGATAAGGCGGTTCGATTCTCTGGACCGGAGAAAAGCCAGATGACTCCTGACTACAATTTTAAAAACATATAAATTTATTGGGTTGCAAATATAAATGAACTACTTTTAATCATTGCAAAACTGCTTATAACATTGCCCTTTTAAGGACACAAATTTAGAGAGGGAATAAATGTAATTTCAAATGATAAATGTGTGTAACCTCTAATTATGCAAAAGTAGATGAGAAGTTGGGAACACGTTAAGGGAGGAAAGACTGAGGGGTGGGGTTGGTAAATAAGCGGACAAAATTAGTGGCCGACACAAAAGTCATGCATGGTGATGGATATCCGAATTCCCGGAGTTGTACGAACAATTTCAGGGTGGAGTTGGGGGATCTCGTGCAAATTGAGATCCTTCAATTTTTAGGATTTAAAATTATTTTTACTTTAATTTTTTTTTGTCTTTTAGTATCTAAATGTTTTTAACCATAGGATCCGTGGAGTTCAGGAGATTTCGCCTGTTGGATCCGTGAAGTTCCTCCTGAACTCCAGAGGATCCGGATCCTGGTGATGGGGGTAGTAGACCGGCAGTATTTATTGATGAGGGGGTGGTTTATTCTGTTTCGGGCGAATCAAATATGATTCAGCCAAAGGAAAAAGTAATTTTTAGGCGCTGATATCCGCGCTGCGGTTTTGACTAGTCGTATCATACTTTTTCATAATTAATTGCAGATTTTGAAAATACATTTTGTACATGTATTTTTTAGGAAAAGTGTTCAACACGGAAGTTGTAGATCTCGACGAGATCTACAACTTTCGTGTTGAACACTTTTCCTAAAAATGCATGCACATGGTGTATTTCTAAAAGCCGTGAAATCTATGCGTATTTCCAAAGACGCCTTGTACATGCATTTTTAGGAAAAGTGTTCAACAAGAAAGTTATAGTTCTCGACAAGATCTACAACTTTCTTGTTGAACAATTTTCCTAAAAATGCATGTACAAGACGTATTTTCAAAAGACAAAATTTAGAGAAAGTGCGGTGCGACTAGCCAAAACTGCGGTGCGGATATCAGCGCCCTAATTTTACGTGCGCGCAGCATTTTATTTTTTGGAAGCGGGTGAGATTTAAGCCGCGCAATTTTAAATTCAACGTCAGCCGTCAAACAAAAAAAAAAAAAAATCAAAGCAAAGCACTTTTTTTAAAGACCTATCAGACCGCTCATGTGCTACCCATGCTCCTTACTGTAAGAGCGGGTAGTGCACGAAAAAAATTTTGCAAAGGGAGGGATTGACAGCTAATTCCTTTCTTTATAATTAAATTTGTGCATTTAACTGCTGCTTTTTTTAAATTAAATTTGATATGTATTTGTATTATATATACTATATACTATATTAAGAGTTTTTTTTGGTGATTGTTAACCGCAACCCGTTCTTTTACTAGTCGCACCCCAAAATCTCTCAATTTTTTGCGCCTTTTCGAAGTACGTCTTGTACACGCAATATCAGAAAAAGTGTTCAACACGAAAGTTGTAGATATAAACGAGATCTACAACTTTCGTGTTGATCATTTTTCCTAAAAATGCATGTACAAGGCGTACTTTGGAAATATGCCCAGTTTTTACGCCTTTTCGAAATACGCCTTGTACATGCAATTTCAGGAAAAGTGTTCAACACGAAAGTTGTAGATCTCGTCGATATCTACAACTTTTGTGTTGAACATTTTTTCTGAAATTGCATGTACAAGGCGTATTTTGAAAAGATGCGAAAAATTGGGAGATTTTGGAGTGCGACTAGCCAATTACGGGTTGCGGTTAACAATCACCTTTTTTTTTGAAGAAAGATTCTTAATAATGTCAAAAGACTGAAAAGAGAGAGAGTGAGACGAGAAAAACGAAAAAAAAAGAGGGTGTTTCATTAGCAGAGCTGTTAATAAATAGTATAATATAATTTTTTAATAATTTGAAATAGAATAGTTAAATAATTAAAACTAATATATGTAATTATATCATAAATAAAATTATATTTAAACATAATCCAAATTAGAATTCAATATTTTATGGCGAACTCAAATTTGACGCTGAATATTCAAACGAATCTGAATCTCTATATTTGTGTCAAATTTGAATTTGAATGAATAGTTATTCGATTCGTTTCGTGAACACCCCGACTCACACTTGAGGCACTGTCGCAGCCAAGTGTCAACACGTTGCCACATTGTCGCAGCCATGTATTGTCACAACCACAAAGGGCTTCCCTGTACTATTACTTGTATAATATAATTTAAGAGTAGAATGATCAATGCATGATCTAGTTTTTGGTAACATTGAATTAATCTTCAAAAAAACATTTAAATAAAAATTATATTCATTATTTAAATATTTTTTATTAAAAAGTTCATATTGTAATTTTAACAAAGATGGGTTTGAACTTTGAACATGCGATCAAGGCGTTTTAATACGGCGATTGTTAACCGCAACCCGTAATTGGTTAGTTGCATCTCAAAATCTCTCAATTTTTCGCGTCTTTTCAAAATACGCTTTGTACATGCAATTTCAGGAAAAGTGTTCAACACAAAAGTTGTAGATATCGACGGGATCTACTACTTTCGTGGTGAACACTTTTCCTGAAATTGCATGTACAAGGCGTATTTCGAAAAAAACGCAAAACCTGGGCATATTTTCGAAGTACGTTTTGTACATACATTTTTAGGAAAAGTGATCAACACTAAAGTTGTAGATCTCGTCGATATCTACAACTTTCGTGTTGAACACCTTTCCTGATATTGCATGTACAAGGCGTATTTCGAAAATAAGCGAAAAATTATGAGATTTTGTGGTGCGATTAGCAAAATAACGGATTGCAGTTAACAATCACCTTTAATACTAGTACTGTCAAATACTATGTGACAATGATATCGAGTGTAATACTATATTTTAGCTAATAGAAAATGTATATATATAAACACACGCTTTGTTTCTTGAAGTTCCAGGTTAGTTAATGAAGAGTGTACAATGGATGTCTCCGTTGTACTGTAGTTTGCGTGCGCGTTGTGTAACATTTCTGACCTGCAAATAGAATATAACATGGGTCCGGCCAAGCTCCCACGAATACAAAATTCACAAATCTAAAATGCTATTAATTGATACAAGAAACTATACAAACCAATCTGAATATAAACCTACAACAAAAGCTAAGAAAAGCTCAAAATAAAGAGGCCCAAATGTTCATATCTACAAGGAATGAAACGCACCATAGCACGAGGTGCTAGCCTTAAGGCTTTACATGGCTTTCCAAAATAAACATTTCGCACGCTACAAGAAAATACACATGTCGGCACGCAGGCCGGCAACACATAAGAGTCATACAAAACTTTGGCCTTTGAGGGCCGGCGCAACATGAGACTTCTTGCCCGCTATTTCTGGCTCGGCTCGACAGCAACTATACCTGGACAATCCACAAATACGAGACAAAAACAAAAAACAGCGGTCAGCTAAAGCTGACCACAACGGTGTAACGACCTCACCACATTCCTGGGGTGATGGTACTTCTTCCTTATTATAAAGAGGAAGGAGCAACTACTAACAAGCCAATCACAATCAAACATAAGCACAAACATCACTGACGGTGGTACGCACGACCACACGGATCATGCTCTCATGGCATGATTTTAGTGTATTCGTTCCCGAGTCCCACCTAAAATACAGGGGCACACAAGGGGTCCCCATAGCCATACTATCACGCACGTGTCACTGATGTTCAAAGTCGTACGGCGTAAACTATAAGAACATTCTAATTTGAGTACCCGAGAGGAGAGGCGTGTTATCACCTTTCGCACTCAATCATAGCGATAGGAGGGACATGCTTCACATTTAACTAAAGAGCGCGACTGAGAGGCACAAGGTCCACATCTATCCAAAAGAGTGCGACAGAGAGGAAAATGATCCACATCTGTCCAAAATAGAGCGATAGTGGGGAGAAACAATCCGCAACTGTCCAAAAGAGAGCGTCAGTGGGGAGAAATAGTTCGCAACTGTCCAAAAGAGCACGACGGGGAGTATAGCACTACTCTCGGTCCTGGAACGTCGTGACGGGAGGTACAAACATGCCTCCGGTACAAAGAATGATAGTTTCTCAATGTAGCCTAAAGAGGATCTAAACGTACTGGCGATGTGACATAGACCAATAGGTCTATGGACACGCTACAACGTGACAGAGAACTCACCAGCCCTAGGAAAGCCCACAAGAACGTCATTCTATCGGGCCTAACACGAGCCCGCCTAGGAACGGGACATTCTCGAACGAAGCCCACGAATTCCTGAAATCTCTACGACAAATAACACGTGTTGTTTTCGTTCGCGCCCCTAGGGCTAGTCGCAATGTACATTACAAACATCACTGATCTGGGCTTACCGCCACGGGTAGGCTTCACACAACATGCCTAAACCCAGACTCGCACGTCTGATTACTAAATGCACATTTATGCCGGGGACGGACACAATTAACCCGGAGGTTCGCAATGAACTGAGGGAAACACACACCACATCCAATTGGAGGCGGGTGGCTCTCCGAAGCAGAAAAGAAGTAGAAAGCTACACCGGGGTCGCAATCCCACGCCACAGCGGAGTCCCTGCTCTCCACTGCGTAGTGGAAGAGGGACTCTACGTGCAGTCCACACACAAACATACGCCAGGGTCGCAATCTTACACCCAGACGGAGTCCCCATCCTCAACCGGGACGGCGTGAGGGGGCTCTCATTGCACGGAAATAAACATAAACACAAATTGCAGAAACAACGGTCTCAAGACCAAGGAAAAAGAGTCGTTGTCCTTGACACACATTTTTGATCCTTTGGATTTGCACGAACGCGATGTAGCACGATTGTAGTGGTTTCCCCTACACAGATCTGACCTCAACTCGATGATTCGAGTCACTAATCGGCAACACAATCCCACAATGAAGCTTCTCCTCAACTCGGTCACGAACGACGATGGATGAAGGATCTTCCTTCAATAGCACAGTAAATCCCCAACGATCGGCGATCTCCATAGCAAGTGATTTCCAATCAGTTGGCGCCAAAGGAATTGCAGTTCGGGCGAGATGTACCTCTCTTCTTGGTCGTCCAAGAGGTAGGGGAAGAGGGTCGACACGGTAGGAGAACCTTGGATGAGGTTGGCAATAAGGTCAGTTAGGACTCCGTTTGTAGATCTCAACAAGGCAGGTTGACTCCTTACTTCTCCCTCCCAATGACGACGGTGAATGAGAGAGTTTGGTGGCCTTCTACTACCGGCGATAAGGAAGAGGTAGGAGAGATCGAGATTTTCTGGAGGTGCACCTGAAAAATAAGAGGAGGCGGGGGGGAAGTCGGGTAATGTGGAAGATAAGGTTTAGGCTTTTATCAAAAACCCTAACCTAACCCGCAATCCACACTCCAATAACTTTATTCGCACCCCAACTGAAAGACTGGGTTGTTGGGCTAGAGAGTACGCAAGTTCGACCAGTGCACCTGCAAATTAGTTCGAGCAAGTACCTACATAACTGTTTAGCGGTATGCCGATATACAACCAAAACACGGTACAAAATAACATAAATAAAAGTGATACAGAAATTTAACGTGGAAACCAAATAGAGTGAAAATCACGGGACGATCAGAGCCCAACCCGAAAAGTTGCTTTTAAAATGTTTGAGAAGAATAGACAATTACCAGGCTTTCCGTCCTCGATTTATACAAGCTCTTCACTAGCTTTGCAATACGCAATACAATAAATAGTAACAAAAAAATTGTTAATTACCGACAGTCGCGGACGAGATGAATTACATAAATCCTCTCAAAGATGCCTCTTTGAATTCTTGCCCAAATCTGCTCTAGATCCAATTCGTGTAGATAAAGTATTTCTCATTAATGTCGTCGAACGCCGTCTGAAAGCTCTCCCAAATAAAAACAATTGCCCCAAAGGTCTCTCTAGAAATCTTCCAATGCTTGAGTTTGGAGAGAAGTTGATGATTTTCCCTCTCCTACTTCATGACTATTTATAGGACCAAAACGAAGGGGTTAGAGGTTGTAGATATCATGTAGATGAAGCTTCCCTCGATCAAAAGTGTTAATATATATTTGGGTACATAATGAGTTCAGAGGCTTAACTGGTCTGGTTCGGATACTGGTGTAACACCCCAGTTTTCAGAACGAGTCTCTGGAAGCTATCGCCCGACGGTAGTAGTTATCGCCCGGTGGTAGCTTAGCGTTGAGTGGTCAGGCGCTGAGAACGTTGAGTTTTCAGGCGCTAAGAGCGTTGAGTGGCCAGGAACTAAGAGCGTTGAGTGGTCAGGCGCTGAGAGCGTTGAGTGCTAGCGCGCGTGTTAGCTAGGTACCGCTCGACGATAGCTCTGTCCCGTCGAGCGTTGATCGAAAGATCTGTCCGTCGAGCACTGGAGGATTACCGCCCGACGATAGTAGCTATCGCCCGACGATAGCCCTGTTTCGTCGAACGTCGAACGAAGTGCCCAGTTCGTCGAACGCTGAAGTTTCGAGAAAACGTCAAGTTCTCGAGAAAAACGCTACCGCGCGGCGTTAGCTTTATCGTCGGCGTTAGCGCGACATTATTTTCTGGCTGAGCGCTCGGGAACCTACCGCTCGGGGGTAGGTAGTTACCGCCCGACGGTAGCGGACGAAAGCAGTTCCGTCGTTTGGCATTATAGCCGTCCAATTTCATTTAGGATTCGATCCTAAGGCCCAAGACTCTCCTCTAGAGTGCTTATATAAGGCTGAACAGTTGCTTCTCTTCATTTTCTCATTTGGGAAGCGAGAGTTAGGGTTTGGAAGAGAAAGGTGGGAGGAGGAAGAAGAGAGCTTTCTTTCGTCATTGACGGAGCTTTAGACCTCCGATCGTCGTTCCGAGGCCAGATCCGGGTAGAGGACTTGGATGCGCTCGTTTTCATCCGTGCAAGACAAGGGTTTCATGGCTAAGAAGAGGATTCGTAAGGTAACTACACTTCTCCTCTCGGTTTTATGATGCATGCATGACATCTACACTTTCCTCGTTGTCTTTCAAGCATTATAGGCACCGTATCTCTCAAGTGAGAGGGATTCGGGTTGCCATGGTTCAAGAAGAGCCACCGGATCGATTGTGTCCGTCCCCAACATGTTATTGCACTAGAAATACGCTCTGTTAGTGGATTAGGCATTGTTCGTGAAGCCGACGTCGCGACCGTTAGTCCGACTCGGTGATGTTGCATTGCGAGCCTTAAGGAACTCCATAGTTAAGCGTGTTTGGGCGAGAGTAGTACTGGGATGGGTGACCTCCTGGGAAGTCCCCGTACGACCCAACTTAACTGTCGAGTTCGCTCATCAAAGGGCGGCTGTGGCCACCAACAACCCGCCTGTGGATGGAGAGGGGTTGGGGTGCTTGGGCTGCAGCCCGGTAACGTCGCCTAGGGCGGAGTCGTGACATTGTCACGTTGGATATGATAGGGTCGTTACAAAAGTACTAAAGTATAGTACAAAAGTAAAGTACCGAAATCAGAAAATAGCACTTACGTGAATCATCACGCACATCAAACTACATCGGATGCCCAAGGCTAAAAGAGTGGAAAGCATGATTAAATCATATGAAAGAATTCACATAACTTTATTAGCCACATGTGGTCAACTCTACCCCAAACAAAAACGGGTAAGGTGGTCACTCATCTGAACACACCCTCACAGATATAATATCCGTCTAACTGCGGGGAGACTCATAAACTCCATCATTCACCGCAGACGCCCAAACACCCGGTAGAGTTCCACAAGTACTAATAAAGGGAACAACCATTACAGCGGTGGTTTCGTTCACTAATACCCGCAACAAAGAAAAATCATGATATAAATCTCAAGATTTGACACATCAGATTCTACTAACATCGCTAGAATGGAAACGGTTGATCAACATTTATGAAAGATTCGAGACCTTAAATAAATACTATCTCGACCTACACAATAGTTAAGAGACGATTAAAAGATAAAGATTCAACCGCATCAGTAAACCACTAACAACTCTACAAGGTAGGATTAGCATAAACATGAACATGACAATATAAGTGGATCTTAAGAAAAAGATCAAACAGTATCACTGATCAACAAGTCAATCGTGATAGCAACACTAAATAAGGAAGATTAGCAATTACATCAAGATTGGAAGAGGAGGGAAAAGGGGAAAGAAAACCACCACTTGCCTTGATTTTGCCGGAAAAACTCTCCAAATCACACTTTGTCGTAGATCGGGGCTAAGGAAAACGGAAGATGTCAAAATCTAAATAAAATAGCCGAAATAGAGGTTAGGGCCAAAAACCTAACGAGAAAAACTCAAGAAAAGTGGAAAGTTTTACCACGATGACGTAGCCCTCACCGAGAGCTTTCCGGATCTACGTTCAGTTCAAGATTTCGAGCACCGGAATACCGTCGGCAGCCATCGGAAGAATCACGGAAGAACTTTTTCTCTCTCGCTCACGCCGCTCTGGTTCGGGATTTAGGGGATGGAAGGAGTACTTTAATAGTTAAATACTTACGGAAACAGACCGAAATTGGCTGAACCGGAAATCTCGAGGAGTCATGGATTTCTCGAGTACTGAAGAGAGCTTCTCGGGAAATGAAGAAAACTTCTCGAGTAAAAGGATAAGGACTTCTCGAGAAAGGGTAAGGTTTCTCTAGAAAGGTTGAAGACGGATTTCTCGAGAACAACATGGACTTCTCGAGAACAGGCAAGAACATCTCGAGAACTAAAGGATGGATTTCTCGAGAACAAAATAAGCATTTCTCGGGAGCTTAAGGACCTCTCGAGAACTGTGAAAGGACTTCTCGAGAAAAGCAAAGCTTTCTCGAGAAAGCATAAAACTTCTCGGGAAAGAATAGAAACTTCTCGGGAAAGAATAAAAACCTCTCGGGAACAACTAGACATGGCCTCTCGAGAACAAGGACAGATCTTGAGTACTATATATAAAACTTTCCCGAGTACAAATAAAGACTTCTCGAGAACAAGGAGAGGCTTATCGAGATCGGGTCAGGGTTTTCTCGAGAACAAGGAAGGGCCATCTCGAGAATAAGCAGGTCATTAACAGAGTTTCAGTTTTGTCTAATTATACAACAATCATTCAACAATACAGACTAAACGCCCTCTGATTTGGATGAAAAATTGCACCATAGACAAATGACAACGCTACGAATCTAACGGCAGAGACAAAAACACTAGAATCTGATGCACCATTTTTGAGACACAATCACCACATGCTCACAACAAGCATAAATATCACAAAACTTCAAATATGCGCAGAGACTTCAAAAACGCCCGGACCGCAACAAAACTGGACAAACAAATCCAAGAAAAACACAACGCAATTCTTCCATCATGAAAACCTTCAATCACATCAAAAACCCCAAAACCTGGTCAAACAGACCCAACGGACGCGAAAACGCACTAACGGTGCAGCGCCGTCAACATGACGTAAAAAGGTAACTCCATGACGTCATAAATATGACGATACCAAATCAAATAATATCATCAGAAAATCGGGGGCGTTACATCTTAATTCTGAGAAGAGAGGAGAAAGAGAGGAGGTCTACGGTTCTTTGAGAAGAAGAGTTCTGATTGACAATCAGAGATCGTATAAGTGTTGTGTATCTTTCTCTGGTCCTCCAGTACCATTTCTTATGGATTTTACATGGCTCCAAGGAGAACTTAATGGGTAACATTTCTCTCTTTTGGTCTTATGACCATTCCTGCTCACACTTTCATGTTTTATTTCATGGTTGAGCTCCCCCCTCTCAATATTCAGTGAAGAAACGATCACCTTTGGTTTTTTTGAACCCCGAGAATGGGATAGTTTCCTCGATATGATATTGCACTAGCATTCGTTGATTGAATTTGAATTAGACATGGCGTATGAAACTTATCCATAGTTGTTTGTGATGCATTTATGACTTGGCCTACTTTGTGATATCAGACAACATTATGTATAGTTGTTGATTTGTGTACCGTGAACGTAGGGTGGATTAGATTTCTTATGTAGCCCTATGATTAAGGAATTTGACGCAACATGTTTAACAGTAAATTAATATGAGAGGAGATCTTTGATACAAGGTGTTGGGCTAGATAGCATGCAAGTCCGATCAGAGCGCCTACAAAATAGTTTGAGCAATATAAAATGAGCTAACACTTGACGGTATGCAATGCACAAGTAAGCACAATATAATAAAAATAATAAATAGACAAAAAATTAACGTGGAAACGTGATTGGATGAAAATCAGAGGACAATCAAAGTCAAACACGGAAAGCAGTAACCAAAAATGTGTGAAAACACAGAAAAATACAATGCTTTCTCTTCTTGGTCTACACACGATCTTCACCAACTTTGCGTTACATAATAGTACAGAATAAATAATAGTAGAAAAATTACAAGTTACCATCAGTGACAGACGAGCCATATTACACAAATTCTCTATGAAATGCCTTTTTGAATTCTTGTCAAAATTTGCTCAAGATCCAATCCTTGTAGTGATGTTTTTCTTGTAATATTTCTTTTGACCTCTGACCAATCACCCCTAAACTTAAACTGATTCCACAAAGGGCTCCCAAGATGAAATCGTCTAATTCTTATGTTTGGAGAGAATTTGATGTTATCACCATCCCCCAACATGACTATTTATAAGCCCAACTCCTTGGAGGCAGTTATGGTAAATAACATTGAAAGTTGACATAGGTAGTAGTTTGAAAGTTGACATGAAATACATGTTGACAAGCTTGGTTAAAAAGGTGGCCGCACATCTTTTTCCCATTTTGGAAGAAATAATTTAATAGGTTTGCATATTTAGGCTTCATTTCTTTCGGCGGTGACGAGTCGATCCGGCGGGTGGAAACGGAGTGTTCAAAACGGAGGGGGGAGGTGGCTGCTCCAAACGGAGCTTTTTGAGGCGTTTCTCAAGGCAGACGTGTGGAAACAGAGCAAACGCTGTCGGAGGTTCATTTGTTTACCCGCCTTCCGGCGGCGTTTGCTCAAAACGGAGCACCGAAACGCCCAAACAGATAGAGCCTTAGTAAACTGTATGAGAAAAAACTCATGATATATGCATGACTTATATACTAACAATCGAACATGTGAAGAAAACTTCATGTTTGAGTATGCCTTCAATGTTATTTATACATGTGAAGAAGCCATGAGAGAGTATAGTTGTGTGACCATGAGTGCCCCCATCCCCATTGATGATTACTATTATGTTAGAACCATGCAATATACTACTATGGGTTGTGGTGAGTCTCCTAGCAAACCTTACTTTCATTCATAAGAAAATGTAGGCCCCCTTCTATTTACTTGTGTGATGTCGGAGACATTGCATGCATATATATAGTAGATATTTTGCTTTAATTTGTTTTGATTGCATATTGCATGTTACTTCCTTTGCATACTTGCAATGTTTGAGATATCTCACCCTGAAATCTACTATGATGGCAGGGGAGGGAATTATTACATTGTTTTGATCAACTTAAGTTGATCTTTATTTTTCGCTTTGACTTTTAGTTGCAGGAAATATAGCATGCATGGGAGCCTAGAGGGGCAAGCCCATCTAAAAAATTATGAGGTTTTACTTAGCACCACATCCTTACCCGAAGCTATAATACTCTTCTAGGATGCTCTCTTTAGGTTTCCCTAAAAATTTGGTGAAATTCCGACTCTTTCTTTCTCCTCTCTCGTATTTTCCTTAATTTTAGTGGAATAAAAAGAATATTTATAATAAAAAGTTGCTAAAAAATTGAAGTGATTTTAATTTCCTTTTTATCCGTATTTATAATACATTTCCAAAAGACCAGTGCCATCAAAATCATTCAAATCAGAGCTCTAGACCTCATAAAAGCCAAACAACTATTTGCTCTTTGTTGAACTCCCCGGGAGGCGAGACTTGGCGCGCTTTGTATCGTGGCGCACCAACGACAACTCACTCTGATCACAGGCACGCAATGGGCTGATATGCAGCAGCGCTGCGGGGAGCGGTTTCGGGTGGTGCCACGCGGGACGGTGTTGCGCGTTGCGATGCGTGGGAGGCCCTGCGACGCACTGTTGTGTAGCAATGCCACTGCAACCACGAGGGGCGACTCCAGCTGCAGCGCTCCGTCTTACTTTAGGATTTGTGACGCTTTGATTTCAAATTCGGCCTCAGATTTTATAAATTCACAATGTTTTCCGAATCTGCACATTCTTTACTGAAAATTGCATATTATATGTTGAATTTGTACTTTTTCCATATGTACAAACTCTATTTTAATAAATAATATGTCATTTATTAGGTTTTCGCATTGTGAGACCAAATATGAACTTAGTTTTCCAAAAAAGGACTTTTGATGAACTCAATTTTCGTGCCAAGGGTTATTTTTTCAACTTAAGCTCTCATAAGGTTTTCCGACTACCAGATCATTTATATAGAAAAATGCCATAGTAAGTTTATAATTCAGATTCTCAAATGTTAGAGACGCCTTTTTGGAGCAATTGATGAAGCTGTGGTGGAAACTTCAAGGTTAAGCATGCTCTGGTAGGAGCAGTCTAGAGATGGATGACTGCTTGGGAAGTGCTCGCAAGCCACCTATGGCAAATGACATAATTGTGTGGTTCAGGTAAGTATGTGCTAGGTTGAACCAAAACAGACAATACTTTTGATATTGTGATGATTGGATCGTTAAAGACTTCGTTCGGCGCCACGCATGGCGGCACTCCTCCATGTAACGTCGCGTGGTAGCCCACCCCATAGTGTGTTGCTATGCGACACCTCCATTGCAACCACTAGGGGCTGAGCTGGCGGTGGCGCCTCCGCAACTGCCTGTGGTGGTTTCCAACTCCAATGAACCCCGAAGGACACTTATTAGTTTTTCAAATGTTAGTTTTCCAACTTATGCTCTCTTGAGATTTTTGGACCTTCTGATCATCAAAATGGTGTTAATTTTTTTCACGGTTTTGTCTCTATGATCAAATTTTGAGCATTTATAAAATTTCATCAAATGATGGATGTTACCGCAGCTTCAAAATAAGACATTAACAAGTTATTTAGAAGGATCAAATGATCGCTCGGTTTAATGGCCCGACTTCTAATATGCCTTTGTTAGGTTTGCTTGAAGCATCCAGATGGTGATCAATGTGGAATCCCCTCTTCGTTGCCCCTAGATGGATATAAATAGGGAAACCCTAGAAGTAACTATAGGTATCAGATATCAGTGTATCTGAACCGACCCGTTAAGCCTCTGAATCCGTTAATTATCCAAATATACAGTAACAATCTCCTCCTATATTTGTGACAAATAACGTATACGTCTCGGAGTACAGAAAATAGAGAGTATCAAAAAAAGTTTTGATTTTATGCATTTCTAGAATAGTTAGCACATTTAATCATAAGTGGGAGTTTTCAAAACAGTAATATAAACATCCACATTTAGAGTGCTACTAAGGAATCAATAAGTTTAAAAACAAAAATAACACTGGATCAAAACGAATAACAATTCTACTCAGAGAGTAGATCATTAGCATCTATGCTAAAGTCTACTTTCTCTCCTACATCTTCACTAGTGTCTGCAAGGAATTCCATGAGTTAGACTATATGAATTCATAAACATATGCAGTGACATATCAAAGTAAACTAGCTCTAACTAAATGAGCTTACTACTTGTACCAGTAGTGGAGTAACACTATCAACATCTATATCTAGTCTCAGTAGGACCAGTCAAGTTATGATTTTAATAAATCAAACATTGTTATTTTACTCATTAGTGACCATTATGTACTTTATCATATGACTTGAAATACTGTCATTTGCAACAGTATAAGATGCGGAATAATGTGATATGATCACTAATGTTAGATTAACTCGTACAATGACTTTCTATTCCCGATTGAATAGTTCTTGAATCAACTTACAATGAGAAGGATGTTAAGTCATCAAATGTGAATGATTATCATCCAACTATCTTGGGCTTTCATCAAGAAATTATTTAAAGTTTTCAGTCTGTTATTAGATGCTTGAATGTTGCAGCTATAGACTCTTACTATTAAAACATAAATATGAGAGGAAAGTTTCATATTTTTATGAACTTTAATCTCATCTCCCCCGATATTTTGTTTGTGAGAGCTCTATTTAAGCTTTTTCTCAAGACAACTGCAACATTATCTTTTGACCTTACATCAATTAGGGTAATAATTCCTTGACTCGTGAGGGAGGTCAAACAGGCTTATTTCATCCTTAGTTGTCTTCTTTTGCTATTGAACAAAGTGTTCAAAGTAATCATTTTAGTAGCCTGATTGTCGCAGTAAACTACAACAGAACTCAATTTTAGGCTCGACATTGGAATGTCTATCACCAAATCTCTTATTAACTCTGCTTCTTTTCCCGTTAAATCTAGAGCGTAGAGTTCAGATTCCATAGAAGATAGTGCAATACATGATTGCCTCTTGGATTTCTATGCTACAACTACTCCTCCTAGTGTGAATATAAATCTACTATTGGACTTGCTGTCGTTTATTTCTGAGCATCATGATGTATTAAAATATCCTTCCAGAACTGGAAGAAGACCACGGTAACATAAATCATATTGTTGGGTGTGCTTTATGTATCTCATTAGCCTATCGAGGGCATCCCAATGGTCTTGGCTATGATTACTAGTGAATTTACTCAATATGCCGGCTATAAAGGCTTTGTTAGGTCTAGTGCAAACTATAACATACATGAGACTACCAATCAGTTTAGCATAATCTAACTATCTAATTGTAGCTCCCTCATTAGACTTTAAGCGTTTATTATAATCGTATTGTGTATTTAATGCCCTACTTTCATTGTATCCTCACGTATCCAACATGGATTTTATGTATTGGCTTTGACTTAGAGAAATGTCATTTTTCCTAAATCTCACTTGCATGCCTAGTATAGTTTCAGCTACACTGAGGTCTTTAATACTAAACTCTGTCATTAGTTTTAACTTAACGTCATCCACTTCGGATTGGTCAAAATCAAGAATCAGTATATCATCCATATACAAGCATATTATAGCGACTTTATTTGATCTATGACATATATAAAGACATTTATTATAGAGACTGGACATGAATCTCATGTTTTTTACACTATAGTCAAACTTATTATGACATAATTTTGGTACTTATTTTAGTCTGTATAGTGATTTGATTAACTTACCGACCTTACTTTTGTAATCTTCTACTATGAAGCCTTCAGATTGGCTTATGTATATCTCTTCAGTCAGATTTTCATTCAAGAAAGCAGTCTTAACATTCATTTGATGAACAATAAAGTTCTCAATAGACGCAATAAAGGAGGATCCTAATGATTGTTAAGTGACACACTGCTGAATATACATCAAAGTAATCAAGACCACTAACTTGTGTGAAACCTTTAGCCACCAAACATGCTCTATACTTAGCTACGCTATCATTATGATTAAGCTTCTTTTTCAAAACTCACTTACACCCTATAGTTTTAGCCCCTTTTGGTTTATCAACTAACGTCCAGGTGTTGTTCTGAAGTAGAGAGTTCATCTTTTCATCAATGACTTCTTTCTAGAGTAGTGAATTACTCGATCTCATCGCTTCTTTATATGTGGATGGATCGACCTCAATGTGGTAAGTGATAAAATCACTACCAAAGGTTCTGAGAGTTCTCTCTCACTGAAGACCTTCTAGACTCTAAGCCACTATTGTCTACTAGAATTGAACAGGAAGTGCTTGGTACTGAGTCAAGATTTTCCTCAATAATAGTTGCTTGTATGTCTAAGAGTGACATGTTCTTATCTTTAAGGAATTTATCTTCAAAGAACACTACATCCCTAGATTCTATAATTATATTATAAAAATATTTAAGATTTTATATGTAGCACTATCCTCAGCACAACCTAAGTAGACATATGTGTTGGTCCTAAGTCCAAGCTTAGACCTTTTAGGGTCGGAAACCCTAACATATGTTATACATCCCTAAGTCTTAAGTCTATTTATTGTCGGGGGTCTCTTAATCCAAAGCTCGTAGGGTGTGACCTTTAACTTAGCATGAGGTACTTTGTTCAGAATGCGATTTATAGTTAAAACTTCTTCTGCCCAATAAGCAGTAGATATACTAGTAATGAGGAACATAGAATTCAATATCTCTGTTAACGTTCTATTCTTTCTCTCGGCTATACCATTCGATTGAGGTGCATAAGGAGCAGTGGTTTCTTTTATGATTTCTTGAGAAGCAAGGAAACATCTAAACTCACTAGACATGTATTCTCCTCATCTATCACTTCTAAACATTTTTACCTTCACGTCTAGTTGGTTTTCTACCCTAGTTTTTAAAAGACGGAACTTTTCAAATGCTTCATCTTAGTTTTCAGAAAAAAAATGTGACAGAACCTAGAGCAGTTATCTATAAATGTGACCATATACTTCCTTCCTCCTCTAGTGATAAAACTTTTAAAGTCACATATATTGGAATGTATAAGATCTAGGGGTGTTGTGCTCCTAGTAACAACACTAAAAGATTTTCTAGTGATCTTAGTCTGAGCACACACTTCACATTTCTCAAGTTGGTTTTTAGTGTCTAATGTGATCTGGCGAGTTCTAGCTATTTGGAACATTTTTCTATAATTCACGTGTCCTAGTCTCTCATGTAAAGTTTTGGGGCTAACTAAGTTTGTTTGAAATTGTTGAACTATCTCGTTTGCTAGACTTAGTCGGTACATCCTATTTTGGATTTATGTCATCCAAAATAGTGAGAGTTAACTGACTGTGTTACTCTATCGCTAAAAAAAGTAAAAGACATGTCAGCATCACATAACAAACTTATAGACACTAAATTAGCAGATAATGAAAGAATGTATTTAACGTTCTTTAAAGTTAAATTCTTACCTGAGAATAACAACAAAGTTGTGTTCCGCACCTTCAGCACGTCAGCTGTCTCGTCATTCGCCACTAACGCAGACTCTCTTGCAGTAGTGAGTCATGTCATCAGATTAGCATTGTTGCAAACGTGACACGTAGCCCCGGAATACAGGTACCACTCAGTGTTGGCCTTCGCATTTCCCGCCATAGCAACAAAGTCGGATTGCTCAGCAAGGCTAACCATATTAGCTTAGTTGTCTTCTTGTGGTGCTCTGGTAATTTCCTTTTTAGGGAACCTGCAATAAGATACTCTGTATCCCCAGTTATTGTAATTGAAACACTTTTCCTTAAACTTTTTAATCTTTTTATTTGGGTCTACAACTTGGAAAGGTTTGGTCTTTTTAGGATTGAACGCGCGTTTAGAGCTAGAAATCATGTTAACCGCAACTTTCTACTTGCTAATAGCTTTCAAGGCGTGTCTTGTCCTGTTCACATCCTCAATACGTATGAAGCGCTTGAGGTCATTTAGACCAACTTGCATCTTCTTATGGTACATTTCAGTTTTAAAATTGTAAAATGTGGAAGACAATTTATAAATAATCGTGTCCGCAACAAAGCTATCTATCAAAATAATATTTTCATTATGCAGGGAATCAACTAAAATTTCAAATTCTGATACCTGAGGAGAATGACTTTCTCCTCGTCGAACGTGAAGGAGTGAAACTTGTCCACCATGTGTGCTTTTGACAGTTCCTCCTCCTACCTGAAGTGCTCTTCGAGTGCCTCCCAGATTTCCTTGGCAGTCTTTATATAAATGTACGTTTTTGCCATGTTGAGGATAAATAGTTCAGCAGGTACCATTCGATTGGGGTGCTCAGTATTGATTCAGGATCTTCCTCAGTAATAATTGCTTGCAAACCTAGGAGTGATATGATCTTATCTTTAAGGAATTTATCTTCAAAAAACACTGCATCCCTAGATTCTATAATTATATTATTAAAAATGTCTAAGAATCTATTTACAACACTATCCTCAGCACAACCTAAGTAGACACATGTGTTGGTCCTAGGTGCAAGCTTAGACCTTCTAGGGTCGGAAACCCTAACATAAGCTATACAGCCCCAAGACTTAAGTCTAGTTATTGTCGAGGGTCTCTTAAATCAAAGCTCGTATGGTGTGACATCTAACTTAACATAAGGGACTTTGTTCAGAATGTTGTTTGCAGTTGAAACTGCTTCTCCCCAAAAATCAGTAGGCATGCCAGCAGTGAGCAGAATAAAATTCAACATCTCTAGTAACGTTCTATTTTTTCTTTCTGTTATACTATTTGATTGGGGTGAGTAAGGAACAGTGGTTTCTTTTATGAATCCTTGGGAGACAAGAAAACATCAGAACTCATTGGACACATATTTGCCTCCTCTATCACTTCTAAACCTTTTTTATCTTCATGTCTAGTTGGTTTTCTACTCGTGTTTTAAAAATATAGAACTTTTCAAATGCTTTATCTTTAGTTTTAAAAGGGTAAATGTGACAAAACCTATAGCAGTCATCTATAAATGTGATAATATACTTCTTTCCTCCTCTGGTGACAAAACTTTTAAAGTCACATATATCGGAATGTATAAGGTCTAGGGGTGTTGTGCTCCTAGTAACCACACTAAAAAGTTTCCTAGTGATCTTACTCTGAGCACACACTTCACATTTTATGTTAGTTTTTAGTGTCTAATGTGATCTGGTGAGCTCTAGCTATTTGGAACATTTTCCTATAGTTCATGTGTCCTAATCTCTCATACAGAGTCTTAGGGCTAAATAAGTTTGTTTGAACTATCTCGTTTGCTAAACTTAGTCGGTACATCCTATTTTGGACGTATGCATATCCAAAATAGTGAGAGTTAACTGATATTGTTACTCTACCGGCATAAAAAGTAAATGACATACCAACATCACATAACAAACTTATAGACATTAAATTGACAGCTAATGAAGGAATGAATTTGTCATTCTTTAAGGTTAAATTCTTACACAAGGATATCAGCAAAGTTGCGTTCCGCATCTTTAGCACGTCAGTTGTCTCGTCATTCGCCACTACCACAGACTCTCTTGTAGCGGTGAGCCCTGTCATCTGATTAGCATTGTGACAAACGTGGCACGTTGCCCCCAAATCCAGCTACCACTCAGTGCTGACCTTCGTGTTTCCGACCATAGCAATGAAGTCGAATGGCTCAGTAAGGCTAACCATATTGGCTTGGTTGTCTTCTTGTGGTGCTCTTGTCTTTTCCTTTTTATGGAACTTGCAATCAGATGCACTATGTCCCCACTTGTTGCAGTTGAAATACTTACTCTTAAACTTTTTAATCTTTTCAACTTGTAAGCTATTTTGGGAAAGTTTGGTCTTTTTAGGATGAGGTGCGCGTTTAGAGCTTGAAATAATGTTAGTCGCAGCTTTCTGCTTGCTAACAACTTCTAGGGCGTGTATTGTCATGTTCTCATCCTTAATGCGTATAAAATGTTTGAGGTCATTCAGACAGACTTGCATCTTCTTGCGGTACATTTCAATTTTGAAATTGTACTACACGGAAGACAATTTATAAATAATTGTGCTCGCAACAAAGCTATCGGGTAAAGAAATATTTTCACTGTGCAAGGAATCGACTATGTTTTCAAATTCCGATACTTGAGGGAGAATGATTTTCTCCTTGTCGAACATGAAGGAATGAAACTTGTCCACCAGGTGTGCTTTAGATAGGTCCTCCTCCTTCCTGAAGTGCTCCTCCAGTGCCTCCCAGATCTCCTTGACAGTCTTCATCTTGATGTACGTCTTTACTAGGCTGGAGGATAGACAATTCAGCAGGTAGTCGCGGTAGAAGTCCTCATCGTGAACCTACTGTGTCTCATCATCTGTCCCTATAACGTCAGCACGATCAGACTGAACGGTGTAGAACACATTCATGTACTTCATCCCAAATTATGTGTTCAACTTTCAGTCATTGAACTCTATCGCAGTAAACTTTTCCAATTTGATCATCGGAACCGGAGATAAGAAGTTGCTCTCCTTCATCTTGGCAACAAGCACTGAACGTCAACAGGATGTCTCGACGCCAAAAAAACATGGTCACTCGATGCCAGACAAGACCACTCGACGCTAGACAAGGCGCCTCGACGCCAAGCAGGGCCACTCGACGCTAGGAGCTTGGACTCGACGCATGGAGAAGCACTCAATGCCTGAGATAGTCCACTTGACGCACTCGACGCCAGGAGCAGAACTCGAGGCCTGGGCAGCCACTCAATGCTTGGGCTGTTACTCGACGCATGGGTTGTCACTCGACGCGTGGGATGTCACTCGACGCATGGGTTGTCACTCGACGCCTCGGCTGTCACTCGATGCCTGGAGTTTAGGGCTAGGAAATGGTCCCTCCTCCGCCACGACTAGTCTACAGCTCCTCCACCTTCACCAGGATTGCTGAAAAAAAATGGCAGCAACAGTCTTTTTCGGAGGCGGAGGACGATCTCCTTGCTGATGTACTGAGAGGCGGAGCAGATCAGGCAAGAAACTGTAAGAGAAGACTTCCTTGTCCCGATCTAGCAACCGGAAGTGGCAGGCTGCAGCGAAGAGGCCCAAAAATAGAGGAAAACAGTGGCTCCAAAAAATATCTACCAGGCGATTGCGGACGGGTTTCACGACGGCTTCAGCGATAGTAGCGACGGAGCGGAACGGAGCACCACGGAATACCGCGAGCAACAGGGGCTTGATTCGAGATTGTTAGGTTTGCTTGAAGCATCTGGATGGTGATCAAAGTGGAATCCCCTCTCTGTTGCCCCTAGGTGGGCATAAATAGGCAAATCCTAAGAGTAACTACGAGTATCAGATATCCGTGTATACCAACCGACCCGTTAAGCCTCCGAACCCGTTAATTATCTAAATATACACTAACAACCTTTAAGTAGGCGAATCGTCGTCTTCAACATAAAACGTCTTGTCATTCTCCACACTTCAAAAGGATGAGCTTTGCCGATCAGATTCTCCGAGAAAATCTCACTCACATGATGACCTCCTTCAAATTGAATGGTTTGGTCTCTTCCCATACGACTCCTTGTTGGATAATAACATTTCACCTGCCTATTTTGGACAGGAGTTTTGGTCTGATCACCAGGATTTATTCGTGTTTGATGGGATTCCCCTTGAAATTTTTAAGTCAAATTCGTAAGACTCAGATCGAGTCTGCATGAACCCGATAGGACAAGTCACGCGCAAGAAGCTGCAAGTCCCGAAAATACCCAAGAAGGAGGTCGAACTTGCACGCGCGGATGACGGGGCCGAGCATGTGCGCGCGGCCTACGCGCAGGCGTGCCCGGCCAGCACGTGCCCGGCCGACGAGCGCGTGGTCGCTCCCCGCACGGCCTACGCGCGAGCGGCTTCACACGGCCTGCGCGCAGCGCCCGCATGCTTGGTCGACACACGCGCAGCCGCAAACGACCAGCCCGCGTGGCTGCACGCGGCTGCGGACCGCGCCCCCGCGTGGCCGAGCTCCGCGCGACTGCGCACCGTGTGCGCGCGCCGTGCGAGCGCGACGAGCCCACGCGCATGCACCAGCAACAGCCGCTTGCGATCCCCGCCGTTTCCGGTCGTCTCTGTCGCCGCCGGCCGCTTCCGATCTCCACCGTTGCCGCGCACCTTGCCCGGGCCACCCGAACTGCCCAGGGGACTGAAAAAAACGACGTCATTTGCTAACACTTATCACGCCACGACGCAGTTACCACAATGACCCTTCAAAAAATAATAAATATGTTTCAATGCTTTCATTTGAAAACAAACAACACTCTAGTGATAAGAGAGAGCTCTGAAAGTTTTCGGCAAGATCATGAACTTAGGCCGATCCCCCGCTCAAAAATTTGCTCTGCTCCTCTTCTTGCACAAAGACACCGTCGTTTTAAAGATTTTCACAGCCAGAATACTTACACCAAAGTTCCATGGACTTAGCCAAATCTCCACGCCGGAACACTTTCATCGAGGTTCCATGAAATTATCTAAATCTTCAGGCCGGAACACTTCCATCGAGATTCTGTCGGCTTATCCAAATTTTCAGGCCGGAACGCTTCCATCGAGGTTTCACGGACTTAGCCAAATTTTCAAGGCCGGAATGCTTCCATCGACACTCCGAAGACTTAGCTTCATTCACTCATTTTTGTACTTTATAGTTCAAATCTCAATCCCTGTAAAACATAAATGAACTAATGGATTTTGACTTGACACATATCCAGTTACGCAGTTTTCACCCTTTTCGGATTTTTCACGTCAGAAAATTTCTTGTTATTTGTTACTGTTTATTTTGACTGTTTGTACGATCGGTCCAATTCGAATCTAAAACTGTCTAATTTCTCCCTAATGAAAAAAAAACGGGATGACCCGGCTGAATTATTTTTAGTCAAGCCTTCAATCCTATGGTTGGAATTTACGGGAAAATAGGACCATATAAGATACGCACAAAAAATGATTCCTACGTATGAGATGTATATATTTTTGACGTGTTGTGATATATCATATTTATATGTGAGATATCTGTATGTTACTACAGTTTTATTTTTTAAATGACACTCATATTTACAGGCACATAATTAATAATGACAGTATTTAGATATTTGCTACCTCTAAATTGATATTTGCAGGCCCAATGAATATTTGCAGCTTTTTTAAAAAAATTATATTGATTTTTTTTAACTTTTTTTCCCTCTACTAATTAATAATATGAAATAAACAAAAAATACAAAAATATCATTGAAACTAAATCTAAATTTTATCTTTCAAACAAATTTTTTGAAAATTAAAAATGACATTTCGAATTGTTGTCAATTCTCATTGAAAATCTTGAATTGGTTTTATTAATACTGGATTGATAAATAAGACTTTTGCCTCTGCAAGACTGCAACTATCATTGTCCACTCGGAGAAAATGTTCATCTTTATACTTAGGCTGCGTTTGGGGGGACTTATTTTCACCGGTCAAGCGGTTACGACCGCACGTACCGGATCTTAATTAAGGTCCGGTACATGCGGTCGTAACCGCTTGACCGGTAAAAATAAGTCCCCCCAAACGCACACTTAATTTTGAACATTCATCGAGCACCTCCTAAGCAGTGGTTAGAACAGTTTTGTTCTATAAGCAAAATGACGTCGATGAAGAAACCATTTAGGTTCCTCGCCGATGGATCTTCCCCAAATTTCATCGAGGAGCAATACCTCGTTGCCCTCTGTGAGAATCTCCTCCCACCTCTGCCCACGCCCCCGCCCCCGCCACAGGTTTTTTGCCCCCGTGATTTCATCATTGTTAATGTCGGACTGCTTCAGGCGGCAGCGTCCATGGCGACAAGGTGTCGGAGGGTCTCCGGTGGCGGTTTCGAGTACTCCATGCAGCGGTGATGACGTGGGTTCGGGAGCCACGCGCGTGGAATCGTGATTTTGAGCAGAATGAGCGTTGTTTTGGGGAGCACACCAAGCGATGAGCAGCGGCGGCGACGAGCAGCGGCGGCGACGAGGCTACGTCGTCAAGGGGCTTTGGAGGGGCACTGGCGCCGTTTCAAAACTCTTCGGGCGGCAGCGGGAGTTCAAGTCGGGCGTGCAGAGGAAAAATCGTGAAATGGGCATAGAGGGGCTGCAATTAGGATCTTTTATTTACGTTATAAATTAGGTGAATTTTTTAAAAAATAGATCTGCAAATATCTATTTTAGACCTGCAAATATAGGATCGTTTTAAAATTAGAGATTTTAAATTGTATTTAATATATTAATTTAAGAAAAAACATATGTCAAAATCCTATACGTCTGCATAAAATAGCCGGCTCAATAAATATACAAAACAAAGCGCATACATATTAATTAGTTGCGAACTCCATCAAGCATTTTCCCCAAACTGCTCGCTCCATAATCCAGAACCAGAAACCCTCTGCTCTGCTCTCTCTCTCTTTCTCTGCTCTGCTCTCTCTCTCTCTCTACTCCCTCTGTTCTCACTCTCGTGCCTGAGAGCTTTGATCCTCGATGGCTTATCTCTCATGCCGATCAGAATCCTCGATTGGCACCTGCCGCTCAGTTTCCACCTCCTCTGCCCAATCGCACCGGAGTTTGTCGAAGGGCGCCCGCAATCCTGGTCCCGGAGGTGCAAAGTGCGATAAAGACGGAGGAGGCGGCGAGACCGTCGGCGGAGCTTCATCCCCCTCGCGGCTACTCTGTCGTCAGTTTTCATACCGGGAGTTGGAATCCGCAACTCAGAACTTCTCCGATGCCGCCCTCCTCGGCCGCGGTAGCCACGGGACCGTGTATAAGGCCGTCCTGCGCACCGGCCGATCCGTCGCCGTTAAGCGCCCCTCCCGCCGGCCGATTCCGGCGATGGCTCTCGAGGTCGAGAACGAGATTGAGATTCTTTCCCACATACAAAACCCCCGTCTCGTGAATCTCATCGGCTATACCCCTCCCGGCGGCAAGAAGGAGCGTCTGCTCGTCGTCGAGTTCATGCCGAACGGCACTCTGTACGATCTCCTGCACTCCAGCCAGCGCCCGCCCGGCTGGGCTCGCCGGCTGCGTTTCGCTTTTCATACGGCGAAAGCCCTCCACGTTCTCCATTCCGCCCAACCGCCGATCATCCATCGCGACGTCAAATCGGCGAACGTTCTTCTCGACGACCGATTCAATGCCCGGCTCGGCGATTTCGGCCTCGCCTTCCAATGCCACGGAGATGAGAGCGGCTCCGGCGAACTCCGCTCTGTCCGATCCACACCGCCTGCAGGGACGCTTGGCTACCTCGATCCCGGCTACATCACGCCGGAGAACTTGAGTATCAAGACCGATGTCTTCAGTTTCGGGATTCTTCTGCTCGAGATCATCAGCGGCCGTAAGGCCATTGACGTCTCCTACTCCCCGCCGACAGTTGTAGAATGGGCGGTGCCGCTCCTCAAGAAAGGTAAGATCTCGGCGATCTTCGACCCTAGAATCGTTCCCCCGAGAGACCCATTGGTTAGGAGACAGCTCGGTTTTCTCGCCGCAAGTTGTGTTCGGTCGTGCCGGGATCGGCGGCCGGCCATGGGAGAGGTGGTTGCGCAGCTCAAAGTTCTTAGCCGGACGTTGTCCTCTAGGGTTTGGACTATGAGCAATCCATGCTCCATTATTGACACGGAGAGCGCGCTTGTGAAGCTCGGCCTTAACAGTCCAAAGGTAGGAGAAGACGTATCCGAGATCTTAACAAACTCTTCATCTCCTTCCACCAACGCTCTTCCTCCATTAAGGATCGTGAGGCCTCCGGGAAATAGCAACACGGCGGATCGCAAAATCCCCTCATCTACTGATGCAGTCGCCATTGGAGTTAACAGAAACAAGGTTGTTGGCCGATCTAAGACTCTGCATATTTCTCGCCCCGCCCATGAAGATGAAGATGACAATGGCCTACTGAAACTGAGACGAAATTGAACACTAATAAGAGGAACAGAGTTGGTAAGAAACTCAAGATCCGTCGAAGAAGATAATGCTGGTGTCAAGCTTACAAATCGAAAATCCCACGCTGGCTGAATTCGGATCAGAGATGGTCGAACGCCGTCTGATTCTTCTTCTTCTTCATTTTCTGCCAGATGATTGATTCAGCTCTTACATGGTAAAATTTTTTTTGCCTATTCAGTCAGAATTTGCTTCATAATCTTCTTGAAGATGAAAATTTTGAATTTCATGTTTCTTATGAATTTCACCGCATTGTATCAATTTGTGCCTGATTCAATCTACCAGATTAGATTAGTTTTTTTTCCTACTGACCCAGGGCTCCGTTTGGCATGGTGGTGGCGGTTATGAACAATATGGGTTAAATTGTCTATCATTCGTTAACGCCTGCCTTAGAAACTTCATCCAGTTTTATGTTCAAACGGATGATGTTTGTTAGGTGATCCTTAACGAATGAATGATGCTTTGACCCATGGCCCCACCACCGTGGCAAAGGGAGCCCAATCTCATTTCTTGTTTCTTATGAATTTTACAATGTCTTTCATTATGTTGAGCCCTATTGGGGGGGTGGGGGGGGGGGGGGGGGGGGTGGGGGGGGGGGGGGGGGTGGGGGTTAATGTAGTACCACATTGTCTGGTGTAGAAATTCCGACTCTAGTTAGAATCCTCTCCATTTGAGCCAAATGGATACTATCTATTTCGTGGCTCAAATTGATTATCCTTTCATCCGACGGGGTAATTCCTTCCTTTTTTTATTTTTCGTATAAAAAAATGCAGCCCGATGCAAAAAGCATCCCATGTTGGGAGGGTTTGGGGAAGGATCACACTATAAGGGTGAAATGTAGACAAAAACTTACCGTGCATTTTTGCAAGAGGCTGCTTCTAGGACTTGAGCATGTGACCTCAAGGTTGTTAAAGGGAAAGCTCCGCTCAAAGTATTTTACGTATGCCTATCGAGTTTGGAATATGTATATATAGTACCTCCGGCGTAGAGCCTAACCTTAGGACGACACGAACCCATAAACACGCTCTAAGTCGGTTTCGACACGTATAGACATATTCTAATTTAGTACCACATTGTCTGGTGTAGAAATTCCGACTCTAGTTAGAATCCTCTCCATTTGAGCCAAATGGATACTATCTATTTCGTGGCTCAAATTGATTATCCTTTCATCCGACGGGGTAATTCCTTCTTTTTTTTATTTTTCGTATAAAAAAATGCAGCCCGATGCAAAAAGGCATCCCATGTTGGGAGGGTTTGGGGAAGGATCACACTATAAGGGTGAAATGTAGACAAAAACTTACCCTGCATTTTTGCAAGAGGCTGCTTCTAGGACTTGAGCATGTGACCTCAAGGTTGTTAAAGGGAAAGCTCCGCTCAAAGTATTTTACGTATGTCTATCGAGTTTGGAATAGGTATATATAGTACCTCCGGCGTAGAGCCTAACCTTAGGACGACACGAACCCATAAACACGCTCTAAGTCGGTTTCGACACGTATAGACATATTCTTATATATCTAACAAAGGTTACACAGCAACACCTCAACCGATACGTCAAGACTCCCCTTCCATATAATCCCACCTTATCATGCATTGTCTGGTGTAGAAATTCCGACTCTTGTTAGAATCCTCTTCATTTGAGTCAAATGGATGCTATCTATTTCGTGGATCAAATTGATTATCCTTTCATCCGACGGGGTAATTCCTTCCTTATTTTTATTTTCCATATAAAAAAGTGCAGCCCGATGCAAAAAGGCATCCCGTGTTGGGAGTGTTTGGGGAAGGATCACACTATAAGGGTGAAATGTAGACAAGAACTTACCCTGCATTTTTGCAAGAGGCTGCTTCCAGGACTTGAGCATGTGACCTCAAGGTTGTTAAAGGGAAAGCTTCACTCAAAGTATTCTACGTATGCCTATCGAGTTTGGAATAGGTATATATAGTACCTCCGGCATAGAGCCTAACCCTAGGACGACACGAACCCATAAACACGCTCTAAGTCGGTCTTGACACGTATAGACATATTCTTATATATCTATCAAAGGTTACACAGCAACACCTCAACTGATACGTCAAGACTCCCCTTCCATATAATTCCACCTTACCATGCATTATATTTTTCATATAATAAATTTATTTTGCACATTTAGATAAATAAGAATTCATCCTCACTGTGAAGTGGATCAAATGGAGGGATCCCCATCCCTCAACTAGTACCTTAAGTTTTTCTATTGCATATGGATTTGATCACAGACGTGTCTCATTTAATACCTTGCCAAGCATAAGTTTAAAAATGTGTTTATTACTGTTTTATACAAAAGAAACTTGTAAGTGATGGAGATCAACGTCGACATTGGCCCACGCACGTGTATTCCCGCCGAAAGCGGGCGTGATTTTATGATCCTGCACTTTGAGGGCCCTTCCGGACGATCCGAGCCCGTGGATGCGTCCGGAAGGTCGACGCGAGTATTTTTCGTATTTCGTTTTCTTTTATTCGAACATGTATTGACATTACTTGGGCACCCGGAAGATTGGGCGATCTGAGCCATCGATTCCGGATGCCCTAGCCTCTTTTTCTATTTATAGGAGCCAAGAGGAAAGGTTTGGGGACCGAGTGATTGAGTGACTCTTCAACCGATACATATTCTTATATATCTATCAAAGGTTATACAGCAACACCTCAACTGATACGTCAAGACTCCCCTTCCATATAATTCCACCTTACCATGCATTATATTTTTCATATAATAAATTTATTTTGCACATTTAGATAAATAAGAATTCATCCTCACTGTGAAGTGGATCAAATGGAGGGATCCCCATCCCTCAACTAGTACCTTAAGTTTTTCTATTGCATATGGATTTGATCACAGACGTGTCTCATTTAATACCTTGCCAAGCATAAGTTTAAAAATGTGTTTATTACTGTTTTATACAAAAGAAACTTGTAAGTGATGAAGATCAACGTCGACATTGGCCCACGCACGTGTATTCCCGCCGAAAGCGGGCGTGATTTTATGATCCTGCACTTTGAGGGCCCTTCCGGACGATCCGAGCCCGTGGATGCGTCCGGAAGGTCGACGCGAGTATTTTTCGTATTTCGTTTTCTTTTATTCGAACATGTATTGACATTACTTGGGCACCCGGAAGATTGGGCGATCTGAGCCATCGATTCCGGATGCCCTAGCCTCTTTTTCTATTTATAGGAGCCAAGAGGAAAGGTTTGGGGACCGAGTGATTGAGTGACTCTTCAACCGGTCGGTTGGTGCGACGCCAACACCCCCCAGGTGCGACGCCTAGGGTTCCCGCTGCCGTTCGTCCCCTTCCTCGCCTCCGACGGTGCGCCTCCGACCTTCCAGCCGCCTGTCGGGTTCTACCCAGTCCCTCCGCCATCCCGTCAAGCTTCCCCCAGTCCGCCTGCAGCCCGCCGTCCAGCCCCAGCCCGCCAGCAACCCGCCGTCCAACCCCCCCTGTCCTCCAGCAGCCCGCCGTCCGGCTTCCCTCCGTCCAGCAGCCTCGCCGCCCAACTTCCAGCCCCCTGCTCCCGACAGCCATCCGCCAACCCTCCGTCACTTCCGACGGCCGTCCTCCGGTCTTGCCTTTTCCGTCAGACCGCTTCCAGCCCGGTCTCCGCCCAAATCAGCCCCTTCCTAATTCCCCGCAGCCCGTGAGTCCGCCGCATCTCCCCACGGTTGGCCTCCACCGACCCGGATCCATTCCTCCCAGTATTCGGTGCCCTCCTTCGTCCGATTGGCTCCACGTAAGGTTGTAAGTTGTATTTTGGATTTGAGTTTCAGCATGGTTTACTTTGCTTAGATTTCTGTGCTATGTTTATCAATTGAGTGGTGCTTGGGTTACTTAATTTTGTGCTAACTTGCAGGGCTAATCCGCTTTAATTTAAATCTTTGCGCTCCCGATTCTTAACCACACCTAGGTGCTTTTTTTCCTTTGCCACTACCCCTTGGTGGATCTCTGCATGGGTTTAAAATTATTTATTTAATCTACGCTAATAACCGTTTGGACTTTGTGAAGCTCGTGCTGTGTTGGGTCGTCCACATCATAAAACCCCATAGTGCGTCTAGTTTTCCCACGACCCCAGCCTGCCTCTACATCAGTAAGCCTTGTAAGTTGTAACGTATGTCGTCACGCGGAAGAAGTTTAAAATAAAGGGCAGTCAGGTGCACAAAGGCATCCCCGTGCAGCGAGGGTGTAGGGAAGTTTCTCGGTGCAAGGGTGAAATGTAGGCAAACTTTACCATGCATTTTTGCAAGAGGCTACTTCCAGGAATCAAAAGTTTAAAATAAATCGTAAAATTGTGGCGGTTTAGTTGGGCCGTTACATCTCGTTTAATATCAGTTGCCCTTTGGTTTTCGCTCGTAGACGAGTGATGTCAGAGCCGATGATTTTGTCGAGATCAAGTATGTTTTTTGGTGTCTCTCAGAGGTCTTGGCTGCCTCTGTGATGGCTGAGTAGGGTTCAAGAGCACGTTAATTGTGATGGCCACTCTGTGAGGCTGAATGTATTGTTGATGCATTGCAACCAGTGATGCTTAAAGTTTCCATTCCATTGCGAGTGATGAAAGATGCGGAGAGCTGTCGGGGTTGTGTCGTCCTTGCTTCATTGAACAGGGCGGTTCAAGTATAAGCCCGTCTACATTTAAATATTTTTTAGACTCCCGATTCATTATTGTAAGCCTGAGGGCAACGCCGACCTCTCCTCGCCAAGGAAAAGCAACAGAGGCTGTCACAGGGAGGCAACGGTCCTTCGGCCTTCGGCCAAGGGAGAGAATATTGTTGTGAGAAACACGTTCTCACGGACCTGAGTGCACGCGAGGACGCTTGCTGAGATACCTGCAAAACGTTAGCGAAATACGTAAGAACAAACACATAAGCATATACGTGGAAAACCTCCAAATCAGGGTAAAAACCACGGGACGATCAGAATCCAACCCGAAAAGCCTCCATTAAATAATGTTCAATAATACAATGGTTTTCCTTTCGCGATCCCCAGATGGATCCTACAGCTAGCACAAATATAAAGACCGGAGAAAGATACAAGTATACCTACAAAGACGACCAAGTCTGAGTCAGAGAGACTCGCTTCAAATTGGTTCTCTGAATCCTCTGCAGTCTTCCAAGATCTTCCATTATTGTGCCTAGTTGTTTGCCTATGTCGACATTCAATGTCGCTGGCGCACTCCGATCAGTATGCAACCCGTCAGTAGGTTGCCCCGCTCGAGACTTAGATGCTTCGCCGTCAAAGTCCACTTGAAGTTAAGATGCCTCCTCGCGCTGACCGCCGCTAGCCGCTGATGCGACCCCAATAGCACGTTGTCGTTCTTTGCGCCAAGATGCGCACTCTAAAATCGGCCTCCGCCTACGCCGCTCCGGCTCCGCCCAAATCGACCTCCGCTTATGCCGCTCCGGCTCCACCCAAATCGGCTTTCGCCAAGGCTGCTCCCCCGCACACGTGCACCGCAACCATCGCAACACAAGTACGACCTTCGCAACGCCTCCCGGTTCAGCCCCCGCAAAAGGAGCCTTCGGCGTGTCCGCTCTCGCGACAAATGCTGCCGTCAAAACTGATATTGGACTCCACGCAGCCTCATGACCACCGACCACCATTGCTTGCTCCGGCTCCGGCACCGTCCAAGATCGCCGGCGAGAAAACCTCGATCCAGAGGAAGACAAGAAGATGGGAAAGACAAGGAACCGGAGGTGGCTTGTATTCTGTACAAAAGAGAGAGAGACTCACGACTCTCTTTTTCATTTATAATAACATGTGGGCTACTGCTGATGAGGGAAATTAGATTTAAGAAACTTTTTCCTTATAAATTTCTATATATATATAATCAGGTATATCTATACTATTAGATTAAGGGAAGGCTTCGAAGCTGTCCGTAACTTTCGCACTGACCCTTTTGCCCTCCGCATCGCAGTGTCTTCCCCGACCCGACGCGTCCCCTCAGTAATCGCCGCTTCTGCTGCCTGCCCCGACCCGACGCCTGCCTTATCCTCGCACCCGCGTGTCCTCACCGGAGATGAGTCGTCGCCGCTCATGCGCCGCTCACGGTCCCCATATCTGCAGAGCGCCTCCCACCGCATCTTCCCTGCTCGAATCCACTTCCACTTCCATTGTCGCTGCCCACTCTGTTGCTCCGGTCGCTGGCCCTTCCTCTTCCGCACCGCTGCCGCCTCCACGGCCGTTGCCGCTGCCGCATCCGCGGCCCCCATCGCTGCCGCTTCCGCATTTAGCTCAGGTCTTCTTCTCCTGCCAGGTTTGTTATTTTAATTTTCTTTGTTGATTTTAATATCCCTTTTGATTTTGATTTAGGTTTGGGTTTTCGATTTGAATAGTTTGTTTGGGTTTATGATTGTAATTATGAGTTTAACATCAGCTCTGGAATCCAGGCCCAAATTGAAACTGCTTCCGCTGCCGCCGCCGGTTTCACTGTCGTTGCCACTGCCCCCTTTCTTCAGCCGACGCCTTCATCCGAAAAAACCCCCGACCGCTTCCTCCGCTCGGTGCCATCGCACGTGACCGCCGTTAACGCGCCTCGCCTCGCTGCCTCCGCCGCGTGCCGCCGCTTCAACGCGTCGTTCTTTGATGGCCCTATTCGCCGCGTGTCGCCGTTACCGCGCCTCGACTCGTTGGATCCGCCGCGTGCCACCGCTGATCGCCTGGAATATGTTGTTGTACACGCGTGCTTCTTCTTCCCACCCTCTGCATCCCAGAAAACGCCGGGTTCCGCCGCTGATCGCATGGAATAAGTTGCTGTCAACGCTTGCTTCTTCTTCCCACCCTCTGCATCCCAGAGAACGCCGCGTTCCACCGCTGATCGCATGGCATAAGTTGTTCTAAACGGTTCCAATTGGGTGAATATACTCCAAGAAATGTTAAGTTTACAATTTGATAGAGAAAATTAGATAGATTGTTGGCTTCGAGTTGAGGGAAAAATGTTCTATTTATATTAGATTTTCACATATGCATGTAATTATGGGGTTCTCATTGCCTTTGTCTTAAGGTATGTTAGTCAGTCATTTGGGCTAACAAAAGATGCCAAAAACTCCTTGGACTTTTATCCTCTTGAACAAAGTAGCAGGAAATCTCAATATATTTTGTTTTTTATGAAACAAGGGATTTGATGAATGCGCATTACAGCCTGATTATCACCTAAGAGTTTCATGGGTTTTTCCTGAGAAAAATCAGCTTCATTAAGAAGCTGCTTCAGCCGTATTAGCTCACATGTAGTTACTGTCGTGACTATTTTCAAACCCAACAGTTGATCTTGCTACATTTATCTACTTTTTGCTCTTCCATAAGACCAATTTTCCTCCAATCAAGAAATAATACCATGATGTAGATCATTTATCTGAGAGAGATCCCACTCAATCAACGTCTGTCTATCCATCAATCTCGTGTTGACCTCGATTTTGAGACAATAATCCGCTACTGTAGGCGCATGTATGATATCGAATGATCTGTATCAGTATATCCCAATGCTCCTCGCTCAGTGAGTGTAGACATAGCAAACTATACTTGCAAGAAATGAGATATTTGGACGTATGACTGTAAGGTAATTCAACGCAAGGCTCCTCCTATCCAAGTATGAGCTTGAGTGTTGAATTCACGAATGTGTTAAGTGGCATTTAACCAAACATAACAGCTTCCTTCGGATTATCCAAAACATATTTATTTTGGAAGATGAGCTCTCTTTACTCTGCCCACTTGGATTCTTTGGAAACACTTTAAATCTTTGAAGTCTTCGGTTTCAAAATGTTACCCTAGATGTTCCGTGAGATGATTGCCGTCATTACCTGTGATAATATATCATTTACATATAAAATCTGCAAATTCTTCTCTAAACTTAAATGTGTGATGGAAGGAGTAGTCAGTGTTACTTCTCACCATGATAAATTGTAAATTTTTCACGCTAAATTTATATAATCAGGCCTGTGGTGACTGCATCAGACCATATAGATACTTCTTTAGTCTGGATCAATCATGACTACCCTTGCAACAAAATCAGGTATTTGTTTCATATAAAGTTCTTTATCTTCATCACAATGCAAGGAAACTTTATTTTGATGAAAAGTCCAATCATGAATACCAATAAAACTCTAGAAAACTCAAATATATGTTGAGAAATTATCAAGATAATCAACCATAAACACATGATGTATCCCTTAGTGACCAAACTACAAATGGTACCATTGGGGGTATAATATCACTGGACAGGCCCAACGACAATCAACATTGGACTTCTCAGAGGGAAGGAGATGAAATCTCAAGTGTCGTTTTAATTTAATGATTTCATTTCCTCAAGCATAACATGCCTCCATGTAGATTGAAACAGGGCATCTAACAATGTCTTAGGAATACAAACATAATAAAGTGAAGTTATAAAAACATGATACAAAGGATAAATAACCATACAAAATAAAATGTTATATGGATAATAAGCAGTGCAATTGGGATAAAGCAGGCTTAGTGGCGTCTGTTGTTGTAATGGTAAACTTCAGTAGAAAAATGATCTTGGACCAGAGGAGGGATACACATGCATGAGTCTAACGGCATATTCTTTCCGGCCGGAGACCGCCCGAAGGATCAAGCACAGGTGGACCCCCGGGTGCACGCGGGCTTAGTGGCGTCTGTTTTTGTAATGGTAACAACTTCAGTAGAAAAATCATCTTGGACCAGAGGAGGGATACACATGCATGGGTCTAACGGCATATTCTTTCCGGCCGGAGACCGCTCGAAGGATCAAGCACAGGTGGACCCCGGGTGCACGCGGGCGAAGCCCGAGTGCATGCGGGCGAAGCCCGCCTGATGCGGCCGAAGGCCGCCCGAGAGCATCGAGCACGGGCGTAGCCCGTGCGAAGATGCTCGTATGTAAATAAGGATTCGTATATATATAATCTGATTATATATATATATACTATATATCATTTATATATAATGGATCAGATCAAAGCTCTTGATCACATAAATCATTGTTTGGCCCAAAATTTCATCTTGACTTAGATCAAACCTCTCGACGTCCGTCGTCGCGGGTTTTATCCGTATAGGAGGGAACCCGAACCCAACAAGTATCAACAACGAGCACTTTGGAAGTTCCAGACGGACGCTTCGCGGCAAAGAGGTGCTGCTACTCCAGTTGAAAAAACAGAGGATTAGGAGATCTCCGGGCTCAAATCTTTCTTCCAGTAGAGGAAGATGGGGGCGAATCAACTGTTTGTCCTTTGGAGTTCCCCTTCCTTGTTTGTGGCTGTGTCCAGTGGGATACCGGTGGCGTCTTGGACGCCGACGTGTACAAGTGGGCTGATTGTTGATTTTGGCGTTCCAGGTTTTATTATTCCAGTCATTCTCTGTACTTTATTTCTGATTATAGTGGATCTTTACTGGCACTCTTCCCGTGAATGTAGTAGCTTTTCTCCGAGTATTTTTTGTGTCGTCTGTGTTTGTGTGCTAGATTTATTTTATGCACTATTTTCCTCGCTTTTTGTGACTAATGTTATTGCGTTGCGCGTTCCTCGGCAGTAAAAAATCAGTGCGGATTTCATAAAAGAGAGGGAGATGGCGGAGGCACGCAGGAGTGTTTATTTTGTTGACCGCATAGTACATGTCTCTCATTCAATTTTGATTTTCCTCATTTCTCCCTCCCTAACAATTTGCATGCTACACAATACTTGATAATTGTATGTGTAGGAGAATAAAATTAAGGCTTCATTTGTTTCGGCGGTGGCGGGTCGATCCGGCGGGTGGAAACAGAGTGTCGAAACGGAGGGGGGAGGTGGCTGCTCCAAACGAAGCTTTTTGGGGCGTTTCTCAAGGCGGGAGGGTGGAAACGGAGCAAACACCGCCGGAGGTTCATTTGTTTACCCGCCTTCCGGCGGCGTTTGCCCAAAACGGAGCACCAAAACGCCTAAACAAATAGAGCCAAGTATTTTATACCAATTTTCCAAAATATCTACATACAAATGATACTTCCCGTGCTGAAATTCGCTCTAGAACCCGACGCGGAGTTGCGAGGAATACACGAGTTCGGGGCGGAAGCGATAACCCCGCGACCCGGTCTCCGATCCAGTATTGAATCTTCATTTCATTTCATTTGTGCATTAGTAGACCAGTATTGAATCTTCATTTCATTTGTGTTGCATTTCACCTTACATTTATAAGTAATTTACTCAGCTTCTCTGTAATGAAATGGACAGGCACATGCCATGTCTTCTCCCCAAAAACTCCTTTCCAGGCCATATTTTCTTTAGCTGATTGATATTCTTCTTGCTGTCTTCTTCTTTGGGGGGCATCTTTATTCAAGGTTTAAACACGGCGTCGGAGCTCGATCGGTGAACACTGATGTCGTCGTTGTGAAGAGCGAGATGACAAATTACGAGGATCTTATCGGAGCGAACCTACTGATATCCGACTTCATAAAACCGGTGAGTCGATCTTGAAAGAGTCCTGCCAAACTCAGAATTGAACCATTTTAGAGCGAAATGACAAGCGGCAGATATCTCATTGGAGCGAACCTATTGATTTCATCAGAATTGAACAGTTTTAGTTCGACGGGAGTTAAATTTGAAGTCGAGTCGAATACGATCAGGGGTATGCGATAAAAATCACAACTGGCCAAACATCCGATCCGACTGAACTGAGCCGTCGGTTGCACCGGACCGTTGGGTTCTTTGTGGTGCCGGTTTGGCTGCTCTCTAGACCGCAATGGTATCTGTCTGGTTAAGTTTCCATCATGTAGCTCGAACAACCTGGATGAATCTCTGTCAGTCCATCGACTATTTTTGTGCATTATCACCCGAACGGTTCTAAGCGAAATTGATCGAATCGATTTTGGTTCCCTGACGGAAAATTTTGTTTTGGGCCGAAATAGATCCAAACTGAATTGGGTTTAATGTTTGTTTTGACTTGCATTTGCACCATTTTGCGTCAAAAGGTTCTACCTTTTTTTATCACGTGACAACTTTGTCATTTAGAATGAATAATTAAAGATTGCACGTGCCTATTTAAACCTACCTCATGTCATATTTAAATGAGATCACATAATTATTTATATAAATTATTTTCATTTCAAATAATATAAAATTTATATTTATGTTCCACTTTTTTTATTATTTTGGGATTAAAATGATGCAACCTGTTTAACAATGTCATGAAAACAGGACCGAACTTGCCGGTTCAACCGGTCAAGATCGCCGACCGGTCTAATCAAGCTCTTAAAACCGCCTCTACTGAAAATCGACCTAGAACTGGTTAACCGAGCGGTTAGACTGATTAAGCGGAAATTGGGCCGGTTTTCAGACAACTGGCCGGGACTCAACTCGTCTCTTTAAATTAAAAAAAAAAAGTTTAGGGATGCTAGGATTCGAACCTGAACCATCCCTAAAACTCCTATTGCCAGCAACCACTAAACTAGCGTTTACCCTGGTTAACTAGGTGGACTGGTTCAACCTTGAATCTCTTCCTTCGCCAGTTCGATGTCTGATCCGGTTTTCAAAACCTTGTTGTTTAACATTTATTCTCTATCTTAGATTATATGTATCTATATTTTAATTTTTTTAATCATATAAATAAGCCGAAAGAAATCGAATTATTTGGTTCACTTTCATTGATTTGCATTGTTTGGTTCGGTTTCAAATTTTTGAAACCATATAGGCTCTCTTCTTTTCGTAGGTTTTGTAAGAAGGAATTGATTTTGAGCAATTCAATTTCATTCACAAGCTCGTTCGCTTTTTTTACTTGGAGGGAACTGGTTTTCCTCCAAAGTCTAACAGGTTGAATCTGTTATGGTGAAAACCTTTCTATTTTGGTCGATTTTGAAAGAAAATCTTGTTTCTTTCTCTCTTAAAGTAATGATTATTATTTTATTGGCATTATTTGATAGTGATTATTAATTTAGCCAATTTATATATTTTTCTAATTTAAAGACATTAATTATCTGTGATTAAAATCTCGCAAAAATCTGTGTCTGAAAACTATCCTAAAGCTCAATAGAAAAATTGACAGTTTTCAATTTCTGTGTAATAAAAAAATTGACAGTTTTCAATTTCTGTGTGCTCTGAAAACTATCTTGCAAATGAACATAAGAATTGAATTTGACTAAAAATCAAAACCTTTGAGTTTTTTTTTTATTTTGGACCAAAACCAATTCATTTCAATCAAAACTTACGAAACGAACGAAGTTATAGAGGTTTTTTCAGTTTACGATTTACACCCAAATTCATGGCCACATGGTCTTCTTTCGGTCAAAAATGTTTTTATTTTACTTTGTATATTTTTTTCCCTTGTAGTTATTAACTTTATTCTTGTAGGTTTATAAAATATATTTATAAAATTAATCATTGTTTATATTCGTTTTATTATTTATTACTAATTTATAATAATAATTTATTTATATAGATCTATCTACAGATGTAGCTAGCAAGAAATTTAAAAAAATTATGCAAGCATGTTAGTTTCCTTTGTAAATAGGTGGGGCTAGTAGCTAAATTCCATTAATATTAAACTTAATCAAAAATCAAAATTAATTTCCTTTTATCTTTATTATATAAGGGAAGAGCTCAAACCCCATGGTGTAACATTTTTATTCCCAAAGTACCCTCATGAAATAAACTGCTTGATTTTTCAACTTTATTTTTTTGTCTTTTGGACATAACTATTTTGATTTGAACACATTTTTGAACTATTCAGCAAATTTATTATCTTTATACTTTTCTGCCTCCGGCCAATGTCTCCGCTCCCGATCAATGTCTCCGCCCCCGACCATTGTCTTCCCCACGACCAATGTCGCCCCCACGACTAATGTCGCCCCCACGACTAATGTCGCCCCAGACCAATGTCGCGCTCACGACAAATGTCGCCCCCACGACAAATGTTGTCCGCACGGGGTCCCCCGTGCACGACTGCTTGTAGTAGTATATATTAGTCTATGACTCTATGATGAATCTTATAAAGTAATTATTATTTAATGAACATTTATACAAAGCCACTAATACCCTTTTTGCAAAGGAACCCCTCCAATAGTGAGCATAAGTTTTATTGGAAATAAAGAAAAGGCTCTTGGACCGCAAACTATAGATTATCACAATTTTAAGAGAGAACATAGTTCATTAGTTTTGATGGAATTAGGGCCCCAAATTAGAATTGGGATCTGTTTTCATTAAAATTACACTTCTAGTTTCAATTATGTAGTCTAACTGAAGGAACCCTACAAGGCATCGAGGGAAAGAAGAGGACCCTGCAAGATATGGTGGGAAAGAAGAAGACCCTACAAGATATCAAGGGAAAGAAATGTTTGTTATTTGTGTGAGCGAGTCTTTGAGGTAGTATCAAAGTTATCAGGATCGAGATTCTAGATAAGATTGTTTCGAGATTGGATCGGATCAGATGGTAGCATTGGATCGATGATCGTTTTACAAAATCTGGATCGATTTACAAAATCTTGATCGATTTACAAAATCTAGATCGTAGGATCGGGTATGCTTCTAATTTAAAAGTGAATAGTTGCGTGTCAATCGAGGTCTTCATAATCTGTATAAATTCACAAGCCTGCATGAATATCTTGATGCAGGGAATTTTTCGTGAGCACTTGGTAGCTCTGTGAGAGGTTGAAATCATTAAGCTATCACTTTCTTTCCTTTCTTTTGAGTGATAGCAGGATACTGCTGCTGACACGCTATGCGCGGGGATCTCTTGCACCGTTGCTAAATCATTATATATTAGAGTCGGCTCGATTTGATTTCCAAGTCGGTTCGAAAGCTTTTTCTTTTATTCAATCTATTTAAAGTTCAAGTTCATTTTGAGCCGAGACGAGCGGAGCTTGAAAAGCTCGACCTCTTTTCAATCAGTCCTCATATTATTTAATGTCACATAGTGATTGTTAAGTTGCTTGAAGCATTCTGGGTTGTGGTCAAAGTGAAATTATCTTCTCGTTGCCCCCAGCTTGGGTTTTATAGGCAAACCTTAGGTTTAATATGTGTATCAGATATTCCGGTATCGCAGAAAAATACCGGCGGGATCGCAGAAAAATAGGGCGACGGGAAACTTCTTCCCGCTTCCAATTCTGTCTCCAGTGGTGTGCCCTTTCCTTCTTGTGCTTGAAAAATAGGGATATTCCGGTAACTCCACGAGGCGGGACGCGCGAAGAAAAGTGGAAATGTCGGGAAATTACTCCTCCCCGATCCTCTTGTCCACCAACGCAGAAACACAGAGAAAAAAAAAGCGACGGGAAATATTTTACCCTATTCCCAAACCGGCGACGTTCTTACAGGCGGCGGGATGAATTGCTTCTCCCGATCACACAGTTTTAGGAGCGGCGGCGTCTTATTTCGCAGAAAACGGGAAAACCCGTGGACGGGGGATTCGAGCGGCTAGGGTTCTAACTTCGAGAACGTTAGATCGTTTGAAGCATTCCCGGTGGTGGTCAAAGTGGAACCTCCTCCCTGTTGCTCCCAGCTTGAGTTTTATAGGCAAATCCTAGATTTAATATGGGTATCGGATATCCCGGTATCCGAACCAAACCCATTAAACATCTGAACCCGTTATATAACCAAATATACATTAACAATAATCATCTCTTGGCAACCAAAAAAAAAGAAAGCATGCAACAGTCATGATAAAATAAAATAAAATATCTAAAAATTCTTATTCAACAATTTCTTGAATCTAATTTTCAGTGCAAAATATTTGTCAGTCTCATAACTGTTTGAGCTGCCTAAGGTTCATAGGAGAGATGTGCTGATCATCCCCATCAAGAAAGTGCTTAGCAGCTATGATGTTAACAGCTTCAGTTGGATGGTATGGATCCCAGAACAAGTATTTCGACCGATCCCCGCACATCATCGAAGTCGGCCCGCACGGGACTATGCCCGTCACCACTCCGTTGTCGCAGCATGCTTCTCTCGCGCTCGTGAACCCTATAAAGAGAAAGAATCAGCATGTCATTCATCAATTACTACTTCACAACCACAATGCACATAAAAAAAGGGTTTCCTGGTGCACAAAGGCCGGCATCCTCGCACGGCGAGGCTCCGAGGCAACCCACAAGTGTGAAATGTAGGCAAACTTTATCATGCATTTTTGCAAGAGGCTGCTTCCAGGACTCGAACCCGTGACCTTACACCTCAACGGGGGTGCGTCAGGACTCCCCTTCACAACCACAATGCACATAATATTATAAAATGGATGCTTGATTATAATTCATGAGACAGCAAAATTGATTCAAAGAGCACTCGAAAATTTGTTGGAAAGATTGAAAAATGTTGAAGCCCAATGAAAAAATTGCTTCCCAAATGCCTGCTTATACTTTATTCTTGCATATATATTTGTTCCACATTGCCTGAGCTAGTTTAAGTTCACTCTTTGCATCTATATGTATACATGTATTTTTTCTCAACAAAATGTGTGAAATTACCATATATTAGTCCTAAGCGTGTCTACCATGCAATTATACGCAAGAGTACTGATTTACAGATGTCACACGGCTAATTGACCCTTGTGCATAAACTTAACTTCAGTTGAGTATACACATGAAAAAGGTGAGCAAGTAAAAGTACAAGAAGCTAAACTAAGTAACCATGACCTATGTAGAAAATCGGGGTGCCGAGAAGAGAGATTCGAACGAAGATCGGAAATAAAAAAAAAAGAACACAACACAAACACAAAGATATACAAAGGTTCACCTAGAACCGGGCTAGTCCTCTCTCCCCTTCTCCCCTTCCTTCTTGTATTCACCAAACAAAATACAAATTACAAAGTTACAAGGATCAAACCGATCCTACCTCGCACCTCTCTATTTGGACAAGAAACGAAAGGAGCGCCGCCGCCGGAAAACACCTCTCTAAGGGATCTCCAAAAGACGCTCACGTGGGCTAACCCGGTGTGAGAAACAAGAGATCCGGAAGTGTTCCCCAACTCCAACAACCTATAGGGATACCCGTACAACCCTATAGACCAAGGGGTAGTTTTGCAAGGACTATTGTATAAATAGTCTCATACCAATTTATACAATAGGTGTCAAGCGTTATATGAAACGATTATGCTATGTCATGCAAGTATGTTATGGTATGAACATGCAATTGCAACAAACACACCCGACTCTATGCACACCGACCTTTAGTTCCCCCTTTCTAAATCCTAACAACCCAGGATACCTCCGTAGTGGCAAACAAAAGCGGTGGGTTGGGTCTCGCCCACATATAAACTGGTATCAGCACTATCAGTCAGACCTATCGTATTCCTCGACGCTGGTGCACTAAGTGGAGATCCTGTGTACTCTTGTCAGCTGGCACATCGGACTTTATTTGGCTAAGTTCTAAACCACACTTGTCGAGTCAACGTATTTGTGTCGGTGTGACGACCCTCCAATATCGAAGACCAACCACCTTATATTTAATGCACATGCAACATTAAAGTATTTCCCACCGAGTCAAAGCTCCTCGGACTATCCCGTCCGTCACAAAACCATCAGAGTCATCAGCTTGCCGGGCTAACCTGCCCATCACCAAAACAACTGAGCCTACCGCTCGTGAGACCCAACCTAACTCTCACAACACTGGGGAGTGTGAGTGTAAGTGTAATCCTACAGTATTCCTAATTACTCTTGTATTCCATTTAGTCTTACGACTTACGTTAACCTTGGACTGCCCAAGGAATTCCCTGTGAAGGGCTCTCGAGGGCACTAGGAGCTTCGATGGGCTGAAGCTCAAAGCTCCTTTTTGCAAGGAACCTGTTGTTATTGGTATCTTCCCATAACAAACCCTATTTAAAATTATACTTAATCTAACCCTAGTGTATTTAACTCTATCTCCCTCCATAGGAAGAACGATGTTTCGTCGATCCCGAGCACCATTCAACACTAGTCAACTTGATACTTCCACATCATGACTCCTAATGACGAACTCATTTTCACTTCACCAAAAACAGTAAACTATTAACCTCATTTCCCTATGTCCATTCCACATGTTATCACAATTTCCGCAGTTTTACTAAATGCAGACAATCTAAGCTATATGATGTACATGACATGAGGTATTCCAAATTTTCATCCAAATGCCCTAAGATAATTATTGGGGGTCTACAATGACACAATTAGCCTAAATTAAGAAACTTGTAATCGTTCTCTGATAAGGAATGCAGCCTATTGGCTCAATGTTTCCCACCACAATTTTCCTTGCATCAAGGGAAGTATAATCTCTGCAATATTGGAAAAATTAAACAAATCCCCCCCCCCCCCCCCCCCCCCCCCACAAACACACACACACAAAGGAGTAGAAGTTAGGAAGATGAAATAGACAAAGTTCATGAAGAAATAAATTGGAGCTAGTTGGAATTAAACATAAAACACTATTTGTGGAGAATTTGTTGTTCCAAATGAAGGCTATTCGAACGAGCGTTTGTGTTTTTCTTAAATACACAGCCGAGAAAAAATGCTCAAAAAAAAGACAGGCTCAGTCTAGCACAGTGGTGGTGATCAAGAACATGGGGGTTAAGTTGTCATTTGGTAACGCCCATCTAAGGAACTTCATCCACTTTTTTTTGTTCAAACGGATGAAATTTTTTCGGTGGCCGTTAACGACTGACGGTTTAACCCATGTGTTTGCAACCGCCACCGGCGGCGGCAGTTGGTGATGGAAATAAAACACATTTCTAGACCCCTTTGCGTGACATCCCCTCCTTGCGGATGAAATTGGCATAAAATAACATTTGTGTGTGTGTGGGATATCTAGAGTTTAAACTAAATTTTCTATCGATAAATTTCTATTCTAATCGGTGATCCTCACCTGTTGAGTCAATCCGCGCTGTTCTGATCTGTTTATATGACAAGGCAACCCTCACATGTTGAGCCGGTTTTTCAGATTGAGTTAGGCCAAATCTAACATGGTATCAGAGCCAGGTTCCATCCAGTTTCTGTCCGGTTCCGTCCGGTCCGCCCATGAGCAATCCATGCTAAGGGGGATTTTAATCGCCAATATCTGTTTATATACAAGACAACCCTCACCTGTTGAGCCGGTTTTTCATATTGAGTTAGGCCAAATCTAACACATAGCAATGTATTGTAGCGAGAAGAGCGAATTTCTTGCTTCCTTTATTTCACCATCATTTTACTCCTCTTAGGTGTCTTCTCTTCATGACTTTGTCACACACAATATAAAACAAGGACTTTAAAGAACAAATCTATCTTTGGCAAGTTCTTAGTTAGGCAACAAAAGATGATTGATGAGTATGCATCCTAGGTATATGCCTTGAATTCTAATCCGCCTAAACTCTAGCACATACACACACATACGCGCAAGCACACACGCACGCACGCACACACCCCACAGACACATAAAAAAACATAAAGAAGTATACCAAAAGTTGTCCTCTTAGATTTTTGACGAGACTTTCAACGAACTGATCAGGAGTTTCGACGATACATCGTCCGATGGAGGCGACGGGCAGAAGGTAGTTGTTGAGGAAATCATTCGCTCCAATCGTGACAGAAAAAATAGACTCCCTCATGATGTACTCCTTCGCCATCGTCTTCCCCATTAATCCATCAAATTGCTTTCTGGTGACATTGAAATAATCTATTTGGATGTCCATCCCAAGCCTATTAATCTGCAGCAGTTCATGTCTTTAAGCCCCCAAAAAAGAACAAAATTTTCTTTGATTTTTACAATTTGATGGGGGAGAAGTAGGAGAATTGTATAGTTTTTCACATATTAATATGGTTGTTTATAAGGAACACTCCTCTAAATTTACTAAATTACAGGTCTACTCCCCTATCTTTTGAAATTACATAACATGCACAAAATTTCTCCAGGAGAGGACCAAAGGGTATTTTTGTGCATAAACACGAAAGATAAACTTACATAGGAGATTTTGATAATTTCAAAAGAAGAGAAATATGAGAATTGTATAATTTTTCACATACAAGCATGATTATTTTTACAGACTGTGTTTGGAGCGACTTATCGCAGCTTATTTGTTTTGGTGTGGTTGGACAAAAACGTCATTGTCATAGAATGTATGTTTGATATCACAAATGTTATAAAAAAGAAACTAGTTTGAGGCATAAGATTTTGGTATGAGTGTATGACAATGATATTTTTGTCCAACCTCACCGAACAAATAAGTCGTGATAAGTCGCGTCAAACGCAGTCTAAGTTTGTTAAATTACAGGTTACACGCCACTATCTTTTGAAATTACATAGCATGCATGCACAAAACTTCTCTGGGAGGGGAACCACAGGGGTATTTTTGTACATGAATGTTACGGAAGATAAACTTACCGAGAAGATTTTGTTATTTTTAAAATGAGACAAGTATGAGAATTGTATAGTTTTTTTACATACAAATTTGATTATTTTTCAGGACCCCTACCTTGTAAGCTTGCTAAATTGCAGGCAGGGGTATTTTTGTACATGAATGTGTAGAAGGGGTTTGCTCAAGGCTCAAGATAGTCCATATAACCCTATCAAGTTTGGAATAGGGATTATATAGTATCTCCAGCGTAGAGCCAAGCCCTAGAGCGACACGAACCCAATAAACCCGTTCCGAGTCGGACCGACACGAGCGGACATAAACTAAATATCACTAACAATCTCCTCCTATGTCCGCTGTGAACCTGACGTCGGAAAAGGGGGGTGGTTTGTGAAATGTTCAGCCAAAAGTGAATCATTCACAACCGTGTCCGGCACCTGTTAGAACATTATTAGACTTATCACAAGAATTAGTATGCATGCATAAACAGAACAAGAGTTCAGCCACATCACATCATGTCTCAGAAACAATCAGGGCACAGGCCCTAAACGCCTAGCGTCCCAAATCAAACAGAGAGCAACAGAAGTCCAAACAAACAGGTGAAAGAAAATAAAGAGCTAAACAGTGCTCTGAAACAGAGATACCAACAATAAAGTCTAACAATACTCTAACTGTCAGAGTCCAGAAGATCATCATGATCAGGATCCCAGTCTACCAGTGCTCCTCCTAGATCAGCAGCCCTTGTAATTTCCAACAGAGAATTTCATTTTAAAATGAATTCAAACATTTGAAAAATGTACAAATATCTAGTTCTACCATGAGAACGTAGTATTTTATTATTATTATTAGAGTTGGCTGGGAGGACGCTTCTACAGAGTATTATAGATAAACCTCAGAATCCGTTATCTGTTTCCAAATGAAACGATTTACGGACTTCTGGACACCGTAGCTATATCTGTGTTCCTATATGGAATGTCACGGTTACTGCTCTTCTGGAGTTGACTGGAACTCATCAAGTTTGGAATGGAACCAATCAACAAGAGAAAAGTCAAGCCAAGTCGGATCGTGTTATCAAGTTTGGAATAACACTCTCCTCCACGGCAAGGTAGCCGAATCCAGGTGAAGTTGTTAGCATCAAGTTTGGAATGAAACAACTTACCAGATCCGAACTCAGCAACCAGGAGCATCAACGGAGCACAACATGCTTGCTTTGACAAAGGAAATTTGAAAATCAAAACAATTGGACTAAGGCTGAACTGAATCGCCTAACCTTGAACTTAGACTGAGCTAAATCGTCTTTAGTCTCATTTCCCCCACTGTTTTGATTAACCGGTCTTTGGGCATTCCTTTCGTCAATGGATCAGCCAGATTATCCTTCGAACGCACATCGACCAAAGTGATAATTTCTTGTTCTTTTAGATAATTCAACAAAGCATGTCTCAGTCGTACATGTCTCCTCTTAGTGTTATAGAGAGCATTCTTTACAACTTGAGCTGCTGCTTGATTATCACAATACAAGCTCAACGAGTTGACTTGTAGCTTAGACAAGGGTATGTCTAAAATCAGGTTCCTGATCCAATCTGCCTCTTCACCAGCTGAAGCTAAGGCAAACAACTCGGCTTCCATGGACGACAATGCTATACACGTCTGTCTTTTGGATTTCCAAGTGATAGCAGCTCCACCCAAAGTGAATATATATCCACTGGTAGACTTGCTGTTCCCAACTTCTGAACACCACGAGGCATCAGAGAATCCATCAACAGTAGGAGGATAACCAGTATAGCACAAGGCATGATCTTTAGTACCTCTCAGGTATCTCATCAGCCTATCTAGGGCATCCCAATGCTCTTTGCCTGGACTACTGGTAAAACGGCTCAGCATGCCAACCGTGAAGGCAATGTCTGGTCTAGTACAACTTGTGGCGTACATGAGACTACCAATTATTTTAGAATATTTTAATTGATCTATGCTGGTCTCTTCATTAGGACTCAACTTAACATTATGATCAAACGGTGTCTCAACATGCCTACAGTCTTTGTATCCCCAAGTAGAAAGTAGTTGCTCTATATAATGAGCCTGGCTAAGGGTGACTCTACCCTTGTCAACTCTAACTTTCATACCTAATAGGGTATCCACAGGACCAAGGTCCTTCATGTCAAAAGCTTCTGCAAGAGTGGATTTGACATCCCTCACTGCAGCAAGATCTGAACCCAGAATCAACATGTCATCCACATATAGGCATATGATGACTGTTTGACTCGCCATCGAGCGGTAGTAGAGGCATTTGTCTGAGAGACTGGACTGAAATCCAACGCTCTTTACCACTTGATCAAATTTAATGTGCCACATCTTAGGTGCCTGTTTAAGCCCATAGATCGATTTATCGAGCTTGCACACTTTGTCTCTTAGATCCTTATGTACATAACCTTCAGGTTGTGCCATATAGATCTCTTCATCAAGCTCTCCATTTAAGAAGGCTGTCTTTACATCCATCTGATGAACTATAAAGTTCTCGATAGAAGCTATGACAAGAAGAATCCTAATAGTGGATAGGTGACACACAGGTGAATAGACGTCAAAAAAGTCAATTCCCCTCTGTTGTTTATAACCCTTAGCTACTAGACGTGCTTTATATCTGGCTATAGACCCATCACTGTGCAATTTCTTCTTCAGTACCCACTTGCATCCTAAGACTTTAGCTCCTTTCGGCAGGTCAACTAAATGTCAAGTGTTATTTTGTAGCAGCGAGTTCATCTCATCGTCGATGGCTTCTGCCCACATTAACGCATCTCTAGATCTCATTGCTTCCTGATAGGAGAATGGATCGTCCTCTAAGTGGTAGGTGACGAAATTCTCACCAAAATTCTTAGGGACTCTATCTCTTGTAGACGTTCTAACAGGAACAGATTCCACCTCTAGAGGTTGAGGAGCAGTGCCAGAGGGGCCAGCTTCAGGTTCTACATTAGATTCTGCAATCACGTCAGTAGACCCGTGGACGGTTAAGTCATGATCTTTGATAAATTTATGTTCAAAGAAAATAGCATCTCTAGACTCTATCACTGTATTAGTGGATAGATCAAGAAACCTGTCGGCTGCACTATCTTTGGCACTACCTAGATAAACGCATGTTGTCGTTCTAGGTCCCACCTTAGGTCTCTTAAGGTCTTGTAAACGCACATACGCGATACAGCCCCAAGTCTTTAGAGTATCATACCTACAAGGATAACCATGCCACAACTCATACGGGATAGAAATGAGTTTCGAGTGAGGCACTCTATTCAGAATGTGGTTCGCAGTAAGAACTGCTTCTCCCCAAAAAGAGTTGGGCATGCCAGCTGTTAGGAGCATAGAATTCAACATCTCTGTTAAAGTTCTATTCTTACGCTCGGCAACGCCATTGGACTGGGGTGAGTAAAGAGCTGTGGTTTCAAGGATTATGCCCTCAGAGGCACAAAATTCCTTAAACTCAGTTGCAGTGTATTCTCCTCCTCGATCACTTCTGAGTCTCTTGATTTTAAGGTTCAACTGATTTTCCACACGAGACTTAAAGATTTTGAAGGTCTCAAATGCCTCATCTTTCGATCTTAACAAAAATACATGACAATATCTCGAAAAATCGTCTATGAAGGTAATTAGATACTTCTTTCCCCCTCTAGTGATATGACTCCGGAAATCACAAAGGTCTGAATGTATCAATTCCAGAAGTTGTGTGCTTCTAGACACCGACTTGAAAGGTGTTCTAGTGATTTTGGTTTGCGCACACACCTCACACTTGCCAAATCGAATAGACAGATCTAAGGGAATATTTTGACTCTTAGCTAGGTCTAGCATTTTCCTATAGTTCACATGTCCTAGTCTGTTGTGCAACAACTTGGGATCAATGAGGTTAGAACTCACTTGATTAATGTTATCGTTATGCAGGCTAAGTCTATACATTCCGTTGATCATATACGCACACCCAAAATAATGAGAATTGACCATTAAGGTCATTCTACCGTTTTGAGTAGTGAAAGTCATCTCAGCCTTATCTAATAAGCTTATGGAAATCAGATTCTTAGTTATGCAAGTAACTACTTTAACATTTTTTAAAAACAAAGATTTACCTGAAGAGAGGACCAGCTCAGCTGTCCCGGCATGGGTGACAGCGGTCTCTCCTCCATTGCAATCTTCCACTTTCTCCTGGACTGCTACGACCTCAGAGAGAAGACCTCTGTCATTAGTAACATGACATGTAGCACCGCTATCCAGCCACCACTCAGAGGAAGTACTGCGGTGACTACTCCCGACCATAGCCACGAATGGCCCGGGTTCCGGGTTGTCGACCGGCAGATGTCCATCATATTGATCCTTCAGGCGGATGAGTCCTTTGAGTTCTTCCAGAGTGGTCTGCTCCTCCAGTCTGAAAGTGAACCACCCAGGAGGCAGCTTGTGCAGAATCAAACATACAAAGAGACTATCAGATATTACAGACTGTTCGTCCGCCAACTTGAGACGCAGTATTTCCAGTTTAACAATTTGGGAGGTTATAGAAGAATTTGTATCAAATTTTAAGTCAAAGAATTGCTCACTAAGTGGAATCCTTAACGATCTCTCCTCCTCTTGGAAGCGCGCGTTCAAGCAATCCCAAATCTCCTTCGCAGTCTTACAACCATTGTAGGTCATGGCGAGACGAGGATTTAGGGATCTTCGGAGATAGTCTCTGCAAAGAACATCGTCCTTACCCCACTGAAATACGTCCACATCCTCTCGGGTAGTGGCGTAATCACTCAGAACTGTGTAGAAAATACCACGTTCTTTCATTCCCAATTTGACGTGCAGTCTCCAAACATGAAAATCAGTGGGAGCGAACGACTGAAGCTCCATAATATCGAGTGAGCTATACCTCGACATCTCAATTTAGCTTGAACAGAAAAACTAGTAAGAAGTCACCTGATCCGCGCGGAGACGACTCGGTGTCTTCAGATCCAATCCAGAAATTTGTTTGCACCTTCTCTCCGGCTGAGAGCACTCGCCGAAGGCTAGATCCACGCAAATAAAGACTCAAAAGAAGATTTCCTGCTAGCAAACCGAGAAATACTTTCTCCCACAAACCAGCGAGGAAAGATCGGCGGCCTTTCTTCTATGCAGATCGAGCCAAATCAGAGCAGTGAATACTTCTGAACAGATGGTCGAAATCTCCAGGCAACTTAAATCTCCTGGGACTGAATTTGTTTCAGCAATAGTGCTGATCAACCAAGAAAACCGGCTAGCCACCAAAAATGGAAACAGGAGCGATGCAAGCGTGGAAGCGGGAGAGCCACGGTAGTGGATCTGAAACCAGCAGTTATGGACCTATACCCTCTTCCCGAACGAGAGCCACGGCGGCGCTGCGGCGGAATCACTGCGACTCCTGTTAGAACCGTGAAGGTGGCGGCCGGATTTGAGACTCGACGGCTGGATCTGCGGAGCAAAACCCAGATCTACACTGGAGGTGGCCGGATATGAGACGCGGCGGCTGGATCTGAGACACGGCGGCCGGATCTAAGGAGCGAAGCCCGGATCTACGCTAGAGGTGGCCAGATATGAGACTCGGCGGCCGGATCTTACAGTTTCCCCACCTTCGAGTGTGAATCTCCTTTCCAGTCTCTGTAGAAATCGCAGAGCCGAGAACGACGGACTTTCTCCTTCACGAACGACAGAGACGGACGGGAGCGCAGCGGTGGAATCGCGAATACGGGAACACCGAGAGCAGCAGTGCGACAGATTCAGAGCGACGATGGCGGCTACAGGAACTCTCGAAAACGAGAAATCTGAGCGGCGGCCAAATCGCGCAGCAGCGACGGAGGCGGCGGGATCAGAAAATCGCTGAACGGGAGCGGACGGGGGCGGGAGAGCGAAACCCTAATCGCTATCTTGAGAATGTAGAAGGGGTTTGCTCAAGGCTCAAGATAGTCCATATAACCCTATCAAGTTTGGAATAGGGATTATATAGTATCTCCAGCGTAGAGCCAAGCCCTAGAGCGACACGAACCCAATAAACCCGTTCCGAGTCGGACCCGACACGAGCGGACATAAACTAAATATCACTAACAGAATGTTATGAAAGATAAACTTAGGCTCCGTTTGAAGGGACTTAGGCTCCATTTGGGGGGACTTATTTTCACCGGTCAAGCGATCACGACCACATGAACCGGACCTTAATTCATGCGGTCGTGACCGCTTTAAGTCGACGCCATTAGGCATTATGTCCGCCTTATAGAGGAGAGTTTTGTAATTTCAAAAGATAGGGGGTGGGGGGAATCTATAATTATGCTAACTCTCAGAATAAATTTGAATAATTAGTAGCATACAAATATTCTTCCAGTCTGGTGTGAGGGGGGAGAGAGAGGTGACTAACTGATGATATCAGCCATGGTCCTCCCGTTGGTGTAGCGACCGGTGGGCAGCCCCTTGGACGGCTTGAAGTCGACGCCATTAGGCATTATGTCCGCCTTGGACAGAGTCGGCGAGTAATTGTTGTTACCAGAGTCGACCAACGAATCCCCGAAGATGAAGCAGGCGCCGAGGCCTTCTTCTCCACTTCGGACGCCCACTATTACGGCGAGGATCGACACCAACAACGCGAAGATCATATCCATTTCGCGCTGAATGTTTTGTTATCAAGGGTTGGATGTTGATGCATTTATGAAATTCTATGGGATTTATATCATTTATTTCTTGTTGGAGTGGAGAGAATTGGTTGTAACATGTGTGTAACTCTGAACCATGATTTATTTGCAAGTTAAAAGAGAATTGGTTTTGACTTTATGAATTGGCGGTTCATTCACCCTTCATTTCTTAGGGCAAAAATGACGATGAAAAAAATAGTATTTTCGTTAAGGCGGAGAATATTCTATTTATGCTTGTTTGTACGATCAATTTTGATATGATGAATGGTGATTTAGTTATTGGGGTAGACAGGCTCTCTTCTCATTTGTTTGAGCACCATTTTTTGAAAATTGAATAAGCATCACTAAGGCTTCATTTGGTTCGGCGGTGGTAGCGGGAGCACCCGGCGGGTGGAAATTAGGGTTTGGAACTGGAGGGGGAGAGCCGGGTGTTGAAGCCAAAAATGATCTCAACGAGAGTTCGGACTCTGGGGTGTAGCTAACACCTACTTTTCCCGAACCCTGCCCCCTGACTAGGAATGAAGTGTCTGGAACTGACCATAAGCCTCAGCTGGGAGGCCCCTCCTCTAACCCGAAAGTTCTCTGAGCGCTTCTCATCCAAAGCCAATTGTTGGGCTAGGAGTTCCTCAGAAAGCACCAGAAGGAAATTTGTGGAAGTATCAAAATCTACCTTTTGAGGAACTCTATGGGTCTATATATAGGTTTTTAGTATCCGGTCCGCAAAAAACATAATTTTGCAGCCCTAAAATTACTAAAATGCCCCTGGGCTGGTCTGCCAATAGCCAAACTCCGCTATTCTGAGGAGCTAAATGCAAACCTAGGGATATTCAGGTAATTTTAGCTCAGGGTCCCATCTGGCGGAAGCTCTTTCGCTGAGCTCTGCGGGAACCCCGCTTGCTCTGAGCGTGAGCCTTCCCGCCTGCCCCGGGCGGGAACCAAAAGACTGAAGGAGCGTTGAGTGGAGAAGCATTACACAACGCCAAGGGCTGATGGGCTCCCCCGACCTGAGGCGCAAGCCATTTCGCCTGCCTCGGGCGGGAACCTAAAAACTGAAGGGGCGTTGAGTGTAGAAGCATCACTCAACGCCAAGAGCTAGTGAGAGCTTTGAGTGGAGAAGCATCACTCAACGCCAAATGCTAGTGGAGACATTGAGTGGAGAAGCATCACACTCAACGCCAAGGGCTGGTCTGCGGCGTTGAGTGGAGAAGCATCACTCAACGCCAAGGGATTCCGCCTGCCCGAGGCGCGAGCCCTTTCGCCTGCCTTGGGCGGGAGCCTTCCCGCTCACTTACTTATCTGATCCAGTTTTAGCCCAAAGCTAGCCCAATCTGTGTCCTCGGGGCATCTTGGTCCCGCCCAGCGAATATGGGGTTGTACAGCGGGGGTCGAAACAAAGCGGCGGGGGGCGATTCATCCTTGCTACGGGCGCAAGCAAAGCAAACGGGGATAGCGGGTCATTAAGTTATCCGCCGTCCGGCGACGTTTGCTCCAAACGGCGTAGGAAAACGCGGAACCAAACAAAGCCTAAAAGTAGAAAATATGGTCACCAATGACCTACGGCTACACAGTAGCAATACTATTAAGATCATCCTTGATTATTTCAACGAACTTTGAATTCACATGCTCAAAAGTTTTCCATAAAAAGAGCAAGATTTCACAATTTTGGCACAAAATTCTGCGGGCCGATTCGCTTCACGAGGGACAAGATGAAAGACCAACATGGACAAATCTTGATGAAAAATTCCACCATCTCTCCTGTTAGAAATAGCAATAGCTTCTGTATTCATGTATAAAACAAGGACCCTTGGGGTCTACATATAGGAGAAGAGGAGAAGGAGAAAACACCACAGGCGGTGTGAGACTAAACCTAAAACAATAAAGAATGCTTTACAATATATAATATTAACACGTCCTCTCAAAGTCACGGTGGATCATGAACCGAGAGTTTGCTAATAAGATAACGGAATCTTGCAGTTGTGAGAGACTTGGTGAGGAAGTCTGCAACTTGTTCTTCAGAGGTAATGAACGGTAGAGAGATGGTGTTGGCGAGGAATTCCTGACGAGTAAAGTGACAATCGATCTCAATGTGTTTTGTCCGTTCATGGAACACCGGATTGGAGGCGATTTGAATGGCGCTTCGATTGTCACAAAATAGGGGAGTGGGGCCTGTTATCTGGACACCAAGGTCGCAAAGAAGACGACGAAGCCAGACTATTTCAGCAGTGGTGGAATCCATGGCACGATACTCAGCCTCCGTGCTGGAGCGCGCAATGGATTCCTGTTTCTTACTACGCCAGGAGATCAGAGAGTCGCCCAGAAAAAACACAGAACCCAGTAGTGGAGCGACGAGTGGTGGCATCCCCCGCCCAGTCAGCATCCGAAAATGCGCGGAGGGTGAGTGGCGAAGTGGCAGAGAGAAATAACGAGCGACCGACAGAGCCACGAAGGTAGCGGAGTATCCGGAGGACCGCGGCATAGTGAGCAGAGCGAGGAGCTTGAACAAATTGACTGACGAAGCTAACAGCGTAAGCAATGTCCGGTCGAGTCATGGTGAGATAGACCAGCATCCCGACGAGGCGCTGATAGCGGGAGGCATCGGCCAGCGGTTCCCCATCTGTAGGAAGGAGTTTCAGATTCAGCTCAATGGGGGTGTCAACAGTGCGGGTGTCAGTGAGAGCGGCCACAGAGAGAATATCGGAGATGTATTTTTGCTGAGACACCAGAATCCCGCGTTTGGAGCGGGCAATCTCTAACCCAAGGAAGTAGCGAAGGGGGCCCATATCCTTCATCTCAAACTGACTGCGGAGGTGTTGCTGAAGAGCGGCAATGGTGACATGATCATCTCCAGTGATAATCATGTCGTCAACATACAGGAGCAGGATGGCGCAGCCCTGAGCGGAGGTGCGGGTAAACAGGGCATGATCAGTCTGGCGTTCAATGAAACCAGCCTTGAGAACTGCAGTGCGGAAGCGCTCAAACCAGGCACGAGGAGCCTGTTTGAGGCCATAGATGGCCCGGCGGAGGTGGCAGACATGGCCAGGAGGTGCGGAGAGACCCGGGGGAGGTGCCATGTAGACAACTTCAGTGAGATCGCCATGAAGAAAGGCATTGGTGACATCCATCTGATGGAGGGGCCAATTGCGGGCAGCTGCGACCGCAAGTAAGGTGCGTACGGAGGTCATCCGGGAAACCGGGGCAAAGGTTTCGTCATAATCGATGTCATGTTCCTGGGAAAACCCGCGAGCAACCAAGCGGGCTTTATGACGCTCAATAGAACCGTCCGGACGAGTCTTAACTTTGAAAATCCATTTGCAGCTGATAGGAGTAACACCGGGAGGACACGGAACAAGATCCCAAGTATGAGTCCGGCTAAAGGCTTGAAGTTCAAGCGCCATGGCCTGTTGCCATTCGAGGTGGCCAACTGCCTCTTGGTATGACTGGGGCTCCCGGTGGGCGTGGAGAGCGGTGAGGAAGGCCTGAAAACCAGGGGAATAGGAGGTAGCCGCGGTGAGATCAGAAGGGGGGTCGTAGCGAGCAGGTGGATGGCGATGGCGAGCAGGATTACGGCGAGGAGGAGCAGGATCCACGGTTGCAGGGGCGGACGGAGCGTCAGACAGAGCCGTATCAGGAGCAGGAGCAGGAGGAGGGGGTGTGGGCGTCGGAGGAGGAGCCGGTGTGGAAGGAGGAACCTCGGGCAGAGGACGAGGTGGGGAGAGGGGAGGATTGACAAGGGGAGTCCGGGGGCGAGTTGGTATAGAAGGAAGAAGCAGAAGAGAAAGCGGTGGAGCAATGGAGGGTGGGGAGGTGAGGTGTGCCGGTGGGGAAGAGAAGAACATGTCATGTTCGACGAAGGAGACATGACGAGAGATGCGAATGCGACGAGCCACCGGATCGTAGCAACGATAGCCTTTGTGGTGGGGGCTAAGACCGAGGTGAACACAACGAGTGGAGCGAGCGGAGAGCTTGTTACGTTCAGTAGGAGGAAGGAGAACGAAGCAGGTGCACCCAAATGTGCGGAGAGATGCATACTGCGGCGGGCGGGAGTGAAGGCGTTCATAAGGAGTGACGCCAGAGAGGGTCGTGGAAGGAGTGATGTTGATGAGGTGAACAGCGGTGAGAACGGCTTCGGCCCAGAAGGAGGGAGGAGCGGAGGCAGAGATGAGGAGAGTACGAGCTGTTTCGATGATGTGGCGATGTTTGCGTTCAGCAACCCCATTTTGTTCATGGGTGTGCGGGCAAGATTGTTGGTGGAGGGTGCCATGCGAGTGGAGGATGTCGCGCATGGTGGAGGAGAGAAATTCTTGAGCGCAGTCAGAGCGAAAGATCTTAATGCGACGCTCAAACTGAGTGTGAAGCATAGCGGTGAACGTGCGATACGCAGCGGGTACATCAGAACGATTGCGAAGGAGATAAACCCAAGCACAACGGGAAAAATCATCAATAAAACTAACATAATAAAGATAGCCAGAATGAGAAGCAAGTGGCGCGGGGCCCCAAATATCAGAGTGAACTAAATCAAAAGGGGTTGTCGTTTGAGAAGCACTACTTGTAAATGGTAGAGCAAGTTGCTTTGACAAACGGCAGCCGGTACAAACAGAGAGGGGGGAAGGAGAGACACGACCCAAAGCTCCAGAGCGGATAATACTTCGGAGTCGATCAGTAGACAGATGTCCTAAACGTCTGTGCCACAAGTCGGCATCAGAGACAACAGAGAGGGCCGAAGCGGAGGTTGGTGGGGGGGGGGGGGGGGAACATGAAGATACTCCAGCTGATACAGGCCACCAGCCTTACGGCCCCGTCCAATCCTCTGAGCTGTCCGGGAATCCTGCACAACACAATCAGAAGAAGAGAATAAAACTGTTAGACCGAGATCACAGAGGGAGCTGACAGAAATGAGGTTCATATGTAGCCGAGGGGCATGATGGACGTTGGAGAGAGTAAGGCGTCCAAGAGGGGCAGAAGTCGGGGTGATGGAGCCAGAGCGCAGAATAGGGAGAGAGCCCCCATCAGCAGTGGTGACCTGAAGAGAAGTGGGGGAGGAGGTGCAGTTGGTGAGGGTGCGGGAGTCGGAGGTGAGGTGGCAGGAGGCCCCAGAGTCGAAATACCAAGGTGCAGTCGGAGGAAGTCGAGCAGCAACAGTACCAGAAGCAGCTGAGAGACTGTGTTCCGCAGAGGAGCGGGCAGAGGAGGCAGACTGAAATAGCGGAGACCGGAGGATCAGATCCTCTAAGCGTTGCAGAGGATCGGTAGCAGCAGCAGCAGTGGGGTGAGAGCCGGGACCACGATCGCGTCCCCGACCACGACCGTCACGGCGATGGTCAGAAGCGCGGTGTGCATCGGACCGAGGGGGACGAATAGGGCAAGCAGACTTCATGTGCCCCACCTTCTTGCAGTAGTGACAGGTAACAGCACTGGGACGCGGAGGAACGACAAGAGCATTATCAAGTGGGAAAGGGGGCGGGAGAGCCACGGGAGGTCGGAGACGAGTCTCCTCATCGAGCAGAGCAATCAGTGCATCATCCAAAGTAGGAAGCGGGACCCGGTGAAGGAGCTGAGCGGCAAGAAGAGAAAACTCAGGACGCAGAGCAGCCAGAAACTGATGAAGATGGCCCTCGGAGAGGTGGCGCTGAAATTCCAATGAGCGAGGACAACCGCAGGGTAAGGGAATCAGAGAGTCCAGTTCGTGCCAGTAGGCACTCATCATAGTGAAGAAGTCCTGAATGGAGCGACCGTCTTGGCGGGCAGCCTGAGAATCGCAGATAAGACGGTGACGCCGAGCTCCACCACGGGGAACGAAGCGGTCACGGAGATATTCCCACATGGCACGTGCGGAAGGAAGGCGGCTGATAGACGTGAGAAGCGGGCGAGCAACGGACTCCAGGAGGTAAGCACGGATAGCATGATCGCGCCGGTGCCAAAGAGTGAAGGCATCGGGAGAGGCGGCGTCGACAGAAGGTGTGGCGGAACCGGTTGCGGTGGCGGGCTTGGCGGCAGGGGCAGGAGGCGCACCGATGATGTGATCCCAAAGATCACGGGAGGAGAGAGCGGCCTCAACGGTAAGGGCCCAGTCAGGCCAGTCGCTAGCGCCGGCGAGCTGGAAGGACGTGGCCTTCAGCGGAGGCGAGATCAGAGGAGCAGCCATGGAGTCGCAAAGAAGTGGTGAAAAGCGAGCGGAGCAGAGGCGGACGGGCGGGCTGGGAGAAGCGGACAGGCGGACTGAGCAGAGGCGGACTGGCGGGCTGGGGGAAGCGGACTGGCGGACTGCGGAGAGGCGGACTGGCGGGCTGGGGGAAGCGGACTGGCGGACTGTGGTTGCGAGCTGGTGGCGGACTGGCGGACTGGCGGACTGCGGAGAGGCGGACTGGCGGGCTGGGGGAAGCGGACTGGCGGACTGGGGTTACGAGCTGGTGGCGGACTGGCGGACTGGCGGGCTGGGGCGGATTGGGTGGAGCGGACTGGGGTTGCGAGCTGGCGGACTGGGGTGCGAAGGGGGTGGACTGGTGGGCTGTTGGGGGCGGACGGGCGGGCTGGAGTGGCGAGCTGGCGGACTGGTGGCGAGCTGAGGGGCGGACTGGCGGACTGGGGTGCGAGCGGTGGGCAGACTGGCGGACTGGCGGACTGGCGGACGGGCGGACTGGCGGGCGAGCTGGGGGCGGGACGGGCGGGCTGGGGAGGTGGCGGACTGCTTGGGAGGTGGCGGACTGAGTGGTAAGGCGAGCGGACTGAGCGGGCAGTAGGGACAGACGGGAGGACTGAGGTGCACGACGGACTGGCTGGCAGAGGCGCGAGCAAAGAGGCGAGCGCGAAAAATTAAACCCGCTCTGATACCATGTTAGAAATAGCAATAGCTTCTGTATTCATGTATAAAACAAGGACCCTTGAGGTCTACATATAGGAGAAGAGGAGAAGGAGAAAACACCACAGGCGGTGTGGGACTAAACCTAAAACAATAAAGAATGCTTTACAATATATAATATTAACATCTCCGATCTTCATTCCGCATACACCATTTGGACATGGTAAAAATGTTCACCGGTGAGGTTCATTTTCTAGTTGCCTTATGGCATGGCAAACAGTCTGTATGTGTGATTGGACCAGATGACGTGTTCAGCGAGGGGAAAGAGCAAGAGGAGGAAGAAGCATATTCTTATGTTGTTAGGAGGATGGTACTCGCCTCCCCCATGGGAAATGAAGACACTCAACCACACAACATATTTCAAACACGATGCACGATAAAAGGTGGCATTGTTGATGTTTTCATCGATGGGGGAAGTAGCGAAAACATTATCTCAAGGGAGGTTGTCGAATGGCTCCGACTAATGCCTTACAAACACCCCACACCATAAAAGATTGGATGGTTCAAAGAAGTCAGGGAGGTTCGAGTCACGGAACAATGTGAGGTATTATTTTCCATGGGAAAATATCATAACTGAATTATTTGTGACATCGTGGACATGGATGCTTGCCGCGTGCTTTTGGGCCGCCCTTGGCAATATGGTTTAGAGGTTATACATAATGGAAGAGACAACGTGTATACTTTCTCCAAGCTAGGATGCACCTTTGTGTTGCGGTTGTTCGCGGAGGGGAGTCCGAAACCGGACTTGCAGCGAACTTCCAATCCCGTGATTTTGTGTTCACGAAAAGACTTCATGGAGGAGGTGCAGCGAACGAAGGTAGTTTTTGCGGTCGTGAGACACGAAGTTGATGTGCGGGAGACAAATCCCAATCCCCATTTGCAAGGCCTGCTAGCTGAATTCGCCTCCCTCATGCTGGATGAGTTACCAAGTGGGCTGCCCCCCTTGCGGGAAATCCAACACGTGATCGATTTTGTGGAGGGCGCGTCTCTTCCTAACTTGCCGCACTACTGGATGAGCACTAAAGAACATGTTATTTTACAAAATGTGGTGGAGGAACTCCTACAGCGAGGAGTAATTCAGGAGAGCAAGAGCCCTTGTGCTGTCCCCGCCTTGCTCGTACCAAAAAAAGACAAGACTTGGCGTGTGTGCATCAATAGCCGGTCGATCAACAAGATCACCGTCATATACAGGTTTCCCAACCGCGTTTGGACGACAAGCTCGATATGTTGCGTGGATTGACGATCTTCTCCAAGATTGACTTGAGGAGTGGTTACCATCAGTTGTGGATACGCGCGGGCGATGAATAGAAAACGACATTCAAAACCAGGGGGCTCTACAAATGGCTAGTCATGTCATTCGGCCTTTCCAATGCTCCATGCACCTTCACGCAGCTCATGAATCAGATCCTCAAGCCCCACATTGATACTTTTGATGTTGTTTATTTTGACGACATTTTGATTTATAGCAAATCGAAAAACGAGCACTTGGAACATCTTCGGGCCGTCCTCACTACACTCCAAACACATAAATTATACATTAATCGCAAGAAGTGCAGTTTTTGGGCGGACAAACTCCTATTTTTGGGCTTTGTTGTGAGCTCCAAGGGGATCCACATTGACAACGAGAAAGTTCAGGTCATCCGGAGTTGGCCTACACCGCAAACAATTACTGAAATGAGGAGTTTTCATGATCTCGCCGCATTTTACCGGAGGTTCATCCACCATTTCAGCACAATAATGGCGCCTATTATTGAATGCATAAAGAAAGGGTAGTTTCAATGGGGGAAGAAGGGGCGCAAAGCTTTGCCTTGATCAAGGACCGGATTAGCTCAGCTCCCGTTTTGGTCTTGCTAGATTTTAGCAAGCCATTTGAATTGGAGACCAACGCCTCTTTAGTCGGGATTAGCGGAGTTCTATTACAAGAAAACATCGCGTGGCATTTTTCAGCGAGAAGCTTGGTGAATCTCGCCGGAAGTGGTCGGCATATGAAGTAGAATTATATGCGGTCGTCCAGGCCGTCAAGCATTGGGAGCACTACCTATTTCAATAGGAGTTTGTCATTCAAACTGATCACCAATCACTCAAATATCTTAACAGCCATAAGATAATCAACCGGATGAATGCTCGTAGGGTGGAGTATTTACAATGATTTTCTTTCGTCATCAAGCACCGTGTCGGGGAGGAAAACAAAGTAGCTGACGCCCTCAGTGGACGATCAGCTCTTTTGGTTACAATGGACACCAAGGTGGTTGGGTTCGATATTTTGAAAGAACAATATACTGACATGACAACGACTTTTTCCCCATTTGGCAACGATTGGAGGAAGGACAATCCAACGGCAATACTTTGATTCAGGAAGGTTTCTTGTTCTTTGAGAACAAGTTGTGCATTCCGCGGGGCTCCCTCCGGGAACATTTAATTTTGGAACTACATGGCGGCTGGCTGTCTGGACATCTCGGACGCGATAAAACTATAGCGTTGGTCGAGGAATGGTATTATTGGCCACAACTTATGCGGGACGTCCAAAAGCTTGTGCAGCAATGCATTGTTTGTCAAAGCAACAAGGGGCAAACACAAAACACCGGCCTATACATGTCCTTGCCGATTCCTGCTGCTCTGTGGGAGGACATTTCCATAGACTTCGTCCTCGGCCTTCACCGCGCACATCGTGATTGTGAATGTGTGTTCGTCGTAGTTGACAGATTTTCAAAGATGACGCATTTCCTACCTTGCAAGAAGACGACAAATGTTTCTAACGTCGCACTATTTTCTTTCGCGAAGTCGTCCGTCTCCATGGCGTACCGAAGACGATCATCTCCGACAAAGGCACGGGATTCTTATCCCACTTTCGACGCACTCTGTGACGTTTCTTTTAGACCGAACTCCAATTTAGTAACTCATTCCACCCGCAAATGGACGTGCAAACCGATTGTGTCAACAAAACGTTGGGAAATACTATTTGTTGCCTATGCAGTGATCGCCCCAAACAGTGGGACCTTTGCCTCGAGCCGGCTGAATTTGCCAACAACAACATGGAGAGAAGGGCTCTATTTGGGAGGACTATTCGGAAAGAAAGAGTAGTGGTGACAAGAGAAAGGTGGGAAAATGAGGTTTTGAAAAATGTATATTGCAAGAGGAGATCTGTTTGAGTGAACTCTTTTTATAGAGATTTTCATTTCTTATTTTATAAACTGTTGTCAAATCTCCGTTGCAGTTATTAAAAATGCATGCATTTTTCGCCCGGGCGTGCATTTTTCACCTCAGCGCACAATTTTCGCCTGAGAGCAACTTTTTTGCCTGGACTCAAATTTTTTGCCTGGACGTGGTCTTTCAGCTCGGGTGCGGTTTTTGCGCCCGGGCGCGAACTTTTCGTCGGGGCGCGAACTTTTTGTCCGGGCGCAAACTTTTCCCCCGGGCGCGAACATTTCGCCCGGGGGCGAACTTTTCGCCCGGGCGCGAACTTTTCGCCCGGGCGCGAAATTTTCGCCCGGACGCAAACTTTTCACCCGAGCGCGAATTCTTCGACCAGCGGAAAATTCGCGCCCGGACAAATAGTTCGCGCGCAGGGGAAAAATGGGGGTCCGGGTAAAAAATTCGCGTTGGTCGAAAAATTCACGCCCGGGCGAAAAAATCTCGCCCGGGCGAAAAATTCATCACTGGGCGAAAAATCGGTCGAAAATTCGCCACCAACAAAAAATTCGCGCCCGGGGGAAAAATTCGTTCATGGGCAAAAAAAATACGCTAGGGCGAAAAATTTGCGTCAGGATGAAAAATTCGTGTCCGGGCGATAAAATCACGCCCGAGCTTAAAAATTGCGCCTGGGCAAAAGAAATCGCGCTCGGGAGAAAAATTAGCACCCGGTCGAAAAAATCGCTCATGGGTGGAAAAAATGCGCCTCGGCGAAAAAACGCGCTTGGGAAAAAAAAGCGATCGATCAAAAAAAACACGATCGGGCGAAAAAAAAAAACGACCGGGCGGAAAAAAATCTGTCCCGGCGAATTAATCGCTCCCGGGTGAAAAAATCATGCCCGGGTGAAAAAATTGCGTCCGGGCCAAACAATCACGCCCGTGCGAAAAATTCACGTCCGGACGAAAAATCCGCGCTCGGGCGAAAAATGCGCTCCCGGGCTGAAAAATGCGCGCCCGGGCTGAAAAATGCATGCCCGGGCTGAAAATTCGCAACTGGGCGAAAAATTTGCAACAATGTTGAAAATGTGCGCTCGGGCCAAAAAATGTGGTCCCGGGCCGAAAATGTGCTCCAGAGCCAAAAAGCGCGTTCGGGCGTAAATTGTGTGTGCGTGTGGGGGGGGGGCGAAATATGCGCGTCTAAACCCTAAAATGGATCTTCAGGAGAACTGAATCGTTTGGAGAAAGTCTAGGTTTTTCGCAGTGTTGTCGAACTGGATTCGGAGGAGTAAAATGTTTTCGTAGCGTCAACTCTGTATCAGAAAGAGAAAATGCTTTTTGAAAAATTGAAAAGTAGGAGGCCCGTGATTTTTCAAAAAGAGGAGAAAAAGAAGTTTTGGGTGGTAGCTTTTTCCACCGGTAGACATTCCAAACAGTATGTTAAGTGCGGTGACATTTTCTAGCAAAAGAAAAGGAGCTAAAAAGTCCTTCCAAACAGACCCTAGGTCTACCGGTCATCCACCTTTCTCCGTTGTGTACCGACCGCCGCTCCACTCATTAGATCACATTCCCCATCCCAAAATTCCCGGATACAGTATTGCGGCCGAGCACTTTGCCGTTAGAGTGGAAACCATCCAAGCGGAGGTTAAACAACATCTTGAACTTTCCAATGCCAAATACAACGCTGACAAGGATGCACATCGGCGGGTGCAAACTTTTAGTGACGGGGATTTGGTCATGGTCCACCTTCGGAAAGAAGGTTTCCCCACAGGTACGTACAACAAGCTGTGCAAGCGTAAGATCGGTCCATGTCACATTATACGGAAGATCTACGACAACGCGTATACTATTGAACTTCCTCCATATCTCAACATCTCAAACACATTCAACGTCGCGGACTTGACAACATATTACGCCTCCAACGTGCCACTTTATCAGTCCAACGACTCACGGTCGAGCCCTTTCCAGGAAAGGGCGAATGACGTGGCAAACGACGAGCCCGACATGACAACCAGCGAGCCTGCCTGCAGCTACATACAGCCAACGATCTCTCCTTTTTTTTGTTTATGGTATTTGCTCTTTTCTTCTGGGGTATTATACTTTTTTGTAAGCCATTATATAAGGCTTAGGTATGGGTGTATTAGGGTAAGAAACTTTCTAGAACTCTGTTTTGATTTTTTGCGGCTGCTGGCTGCTGCCATCTTTGGCCAGCCTGCGTGTATTGTAAATCTCTGATGTTTGCAGCGATCACCCCTCTTATTTCCGCCAATCCACTACACTGTTCTACTCCACCTTAGGCTCTATTTGTTTGGGCGTTTCGCAACTCTGTTTTGGGCAAACGCCGCCGGATGGAGGGTAAACAAATGAACATTCGGCGGCGTTTGCTCTGTTTCCACCCGCCCGCCTTGAGAAACGCCCCAAAAAGTTCCGTTTGAAGCAGCCACCTCTCCCCTCCGGTTCGAACTCTCCGTTTTCACCCGCCGGATCGACACGCCACCGCTAAAACAAATGAAGTCTTAGCCTCCGGCTGGCAAGAAAATGACGCTCCGTCCACCTAGAGTGACTTGTATTATAGAAGCAGCATTTATACATTGTTCGTAACAAAATGGTCACAAAGATTTAAGCCTAGGTGGCTCGACAAATGTCGTGCGACCAATGTTGTGTCAAGGTGGTGCAGCCAGGGCCGCGCGGCGGTCGCCGCACAACTCAGGGGTTGCCGTGCGACGGTTGCTGCTTGACGGTGGTTTCTAGCGGTCTCCCCACTATGAGCACTAAGACCCCCACTCCCTCCACTATGAGCACTTTATTGGTAGAGGAGTATTTGCTAACCGCACACAGACTCCTATAAATTAATGGGGTACTCATCATTTATAATAATAATTTTCAAATAATAATAATAAGCCACACTCGGAGCGTCCAATACGCTCGACTGAAATTGTTTGCTATAGTGTATATTTCCATTGCAATTATTATTATTATTATTATTATTATTATTATTATTATTATTATTATTATTATTATTATTTGCACGGCTAGGATTACGATCAACTGAAAATGAACCGCTAAGATTGCCCTCAGTGCAAGAAATATATACCTATAACTATGCAAGCATTGACTTTTGAGAGAGGAATTGAAGAAGTGCAATTTAAGCCTAATTGTTGATGACGATTAACCGCAATTCGGTTTTGGCTATTCGCATCTCATTGTTAACACAACTCGAAAATATAACCGCACCCCATTTTTTTTGTCGCATTCTGATATTTTTTTTTGACGCACCCGAAAATATCTCTTGTGGTGTGCATGAGATGACTAATAGAGTAGTGTTGGACAATGATTTCTCTCAGGTATTATATCTTTAGAGTACCCAGAATATCCATTTTTAACCAGAGAGGGGGACGCGGGCGCCCACGGAAGGAACGCCGACTTGTTAACCAGAGAGGAAGATGACGCAAGAAGATGCTGGAGGTGAGAGCAGCTCGGCGAAGAGGAAGACAGGGTGCAGATTCCGCGAAATGAGAGAGATGGGGTGCGAGCAAAATTTCAGAAAAAAGTTTTTTAAAAACAAAAAGTGGTGCAGATAATTTATGTGAACGAAATTACTCTCCTTCGTTAGTCAATATAATTACTAAATCTGCCCTAAACATTTATGTGAAAGAAATCATGTAAATGGACGGTTAGGATTAAGAGTTAACGTTACTCTTGCCTGGCCCCACTGTTCAAATTCAAATGCTAGGTCGCTTTTCCTCTCTTCCTCTTCTTTCCTTTTATTAATTACGAATTCTTCCGAGACACTGAATTTCTCAAAATCCTCGTCTCTCTCTCTCTCTCTCTCTCTCTCTCTCTCTCTCTCTGAAAAGGAAACAGAGAAAGCCTTCAGGAGGAGGAAGAAGAAGAAGAAAAATGGAGGAGCCTTCAAGAATCTCTTTTCGAGACGGCCGTTTGGCGTCCAGAAAGGCTGAAGAAGCTGGTTTGCCTCCTCTCCGCCTCCTCTGTCTCTGTGATTACAGCTTAAATAGCTTTCTCCCAATCATTTTTTGATATTTCTCCTCTCTTGATCTATTGGCAAGAGAGTTTTACTTTGCTAGAAATCTTTTGATATTGATTCGACCGTTACGTTTTCATTCATCGAATTAATTTGGGACTGTTCATATTCATTTGGGACTTCCCGGAAAAAAAACATTTCTCAAGGCTTGATTTCTGTTCAATAGATAGAAATATTTGAATTGAACTCGGTTTGTTTCGATTGTGGCAGCTCACAGGCGTTTTCAGGCTGCGGCATGGCTTGAAATGATGGCCGGCCCTCTAGGTTTGCCCGCCCAGCCCACCGAACAGGAGTTTGTCTCCTGCTTGAAGAGCGGGCTGGTTCTCTGTAATGCCATTAACAAGATTCAATCTGGAGCTGTTCCAAAGGTATGGTTCTCGATTCACAGTTCATTTGATATCCATTTTTATTGTTGTTTATTTGAATTTTGAGGGGCTGAATAATTTATGAATGTTTTTAAGGTTATCACGAACCAGTCTGCTGGTCTTTCATGGGAGAATCAGACTTTGACCGCTTATCAATATTTTGAGAACATCCGCAACTTTCTTGTTGCTGTTGATGAGTTGAAGATTCCAAGTTTTGAAATTTCGGATATTGAAAGGGTAAGAATCTTGTTCTAACAAGTGTAAATTTGTGTTTTTTTTTGTATGATTGAGTATTGTCATCATTTTTTATGATAGGAAACTATGGAGGCTGGCTCGGTAGGGAACATTGTGGATTGTATTCTTGGATTAAAAGCTTATCATGAGTGGAAACAGTCGAGTAAGAGTAATGGTCCTTGGAAATACTCGAAGTCGCCCATGGTTTCCCGCACTAGAGCTAGAATTCAATCCAATGTGCCTGCTTTAGTCTCCTCTGCAAGATGTTTAGACATGTCACCTACATCCGAGAAACTGCAACCCATGAAACTCGAAGATCAAATGACTAAGAGTTAGTATCTTCGTTCTATTGGAAAATCTTACATTGGTTTTTGAATTGACTAGCGAGGGTCCCTACTGTGCGCTGACAACAAAACTGTTGAGGTATATTGATATAATGGTAACGATTTCTTATTGGGTTTGGTTTGGATCCGTTAGACATTCAATAACCCATTGTTGGGGATTTATGGTTATGCCTATAAATACCCCTGTTGGGGCAACGTGGAGTCGTTCCAAACTTCGAGAATGTTACTGCGTTTGAAGCATCCCGTGTGGCCGTCAAATTTGAAACGATCTCCATGTTGCCCCCAGCAAGGGTATTTATAGGTGTAACCCTAAATCCCAAACGATGGGTTATTGGATGTCTGACGGATCCAAACCGAACCCAAAAAGGACCTATTACCATTACATCAATATACCTCAACAAAAACTTGACCATCGCACTGACTTGTAGAGACCATGTCGGCTCCCGTTAGAGTCGTAAACAACATGTACATTTTTAATGCTAGTCATATGTGTTTAAAACACTACTCGTTTCATTAGATCAAAGAGATTGAAGGGCTCAGATTCATTTGATGACCATATTTCAGGAACACGGCTATCCCAATTTTTTTCTTTTTAGTATCTTATAAGTTCTTGGCATAGGAAAACAAAGATTAAATCATATAAACTATATTGGTTAATCAATCTCAAGTTAACTAACACATATTTTTTTTCTATTCAGATAAAGTAGATTTTCTTGTGCGAGCAGTAGCTGATAGCATGTTCAGCGCAAAGGAAAACATTGATCAGGGCATTTTTGATTCGTGGAAAGAAGGAACTGCGGTAATCTTATGGGAAAATATTGTTAATTCTATTACTTATATGCTCTTGTAGTGAGTCCAAGATCTAAGTTGTTTCATGCAACAATCATACTATAGCAGGACCCTATCAAGCTGTTCAACAGAATCATCTCAAGTTGTCTCCAAAATAAACAGGTATATAGACGCATGATACATCACCTCCTATAAGTTTATAGTTTCCAGGTTAGGAAATTTATTCAAAATTTTCTCTCATTCCTTCAGAGATTAGTGCCTTGACAATTTGTGGGGTTTTCGAAACATTTAGTTCTCGTGCAATCTTAGTACCTGATAGAACCTTAACGCCTACCCTCTAGGGACTACTATATAGGTATGTTGACAGGCAGTGATAGAGAAGTTGTTCACTGGGTATACCAATATGTAAAATTTATTGCTCATCACATAGATTTTTTTTTGTTTGGATCATAGATCTATGAAAACAGTCTTAAAAATAAAAGAAAATCCTTAAAATTCATAACAACACAAACCAATTTGAATGATGACCAGGAAGAAAAAACTTGAGATTAACTTGAAAATTTACATCATATATCATGAAATGGGAGTGATGCAGGACGGACGTCACACCCGCCTGCCACCCTGGAGTCCCACCAGGGGGCCTACCATGGCGTCACACCATGGAGGCTTTATCAGGGCCGCGGCCCATACACCTCAACCCATCCCCGGCCCCACAACAGGGCCGATAGGTTGTTGAGGTCGGGGCTCGATCCCCCGACCTCCTTGATAAAGATCTCTCATGCGAGTTCTCATCACCAACTGAGCCGCGGATGGGTTGGGGTTGAGAACTCGCATGAGAGTTCTTTATCAAGGAGGTCGGGGGATCGAGCGGCCTCAACAATCTATCGGCCCTGTTGTGGGGCCGGGGATGGGTTGGGGTGTATGGGCCGCGACCCTGGTAAAGCCGCCATGGTGCGACGCCATGGTGGGCCCCCTGGTGGGACTCCAGGGTGGCAGGCGGGTGTGACGTCCGTCCTGCATCAGGGAGTCAATGAAAATAATTGAATCCAAATCTCGTCACCTCTTGATCTTGTCTGTTGTATATGAATTGATGAATATATAAGAAAAACTTGATATTATATTAATTGATGTTGCCCCTTGAACATTTCTATATCTTAGTAACTATCAACTCTTTTTAAATTCAAGATGCTTTAGCCTACCATGCCTTATACTAAATTTGTAGTGTCCTCTTTTTCTTTTCATGCTTTAAATGACCATCTTTCACCAATTAGTACTATATCTAAGAAAAGAATTCAAAAAATTTTGAGCGTTGTTCATTTCAAAATGGAGCTCTCTCTCTCTTCATGGTTTTAGGATAGAAGTCTCTCTCTCTCTCACACACACATTATAAGGATTCTCTTGCCTATGAATTACAAATAGTTTTGAAGGGCTCTTTTGTTCACATTGAACATTCTTAAAAAACCTGAGCACTTCAAGATGATATCCACCAACTTTTATTTCATTACATAGCTTCTCCTTGCCAAAACAAAAGGTTAAGTTTGTATAATTTACCCAGTGGAGGATGCAGAAATTATTTTTTATGTGGGCGAAGTATAAATCATCCAATAAATAAATCCACCAACTTTTATTTAATTATATGGCTTCTCCATTCCAAAGAAAAGGTTCTCTAATTATTTACCTCATTTGTAACACCACCAATCATCGGCGTGGTTAGGTGAAGTATGGACAGTAGGTATGGCCACTTCATTCAACAAATATACTAGGGAATAATCTGTGATCACATACCATAATAATCAACGTGCACAAATGACTGATGGTTCTGTTTCTTCATATGGATTTGATGCATAAATTGCCTTATAAAAATAATTTCTGCTTGCACTATGATCTATATTTTGTTGCGATGTTTGTATTTTTCATATGGATTTGATGCATAAATTGCCTCATACAATAACACAAACATGCTTATGATAATTCGATCATAAGTAAATCTGCATTTTTGGATGAACAGCTAAAAGCTATAGAAGAATCTTTGGTGGAAGAAAATGAAATCACGGATGTTAGCAACTCAAATAGTATTTGTAAGGTACATATTTCATGTTCCTCTTCATATAGCATAATTTTTTTACTTAATAAATTAGTGCTTATTCAATGAGTGTGAGCCTTGGCGCACCGGTTGAGGTGTTGCCGTGTGACCTTGAGGTCACGGGTTCGAGTTCTGGAAGCAACGTCTTGCAAAAATGTAGGGTAAGGTTTGCTTACATTTCACCCTTATGGAGGGACCCTTCCCTGGACCCTCGTTGCACGGGGGTGCTTTGTGCACTAGGGTTGCCTTATTTTAAAATAGTAGTTATTCAATGGTTGCCGTGTTTTTTTCCTTGTTTTCTAAAGAGGTTTTGAGGATAAATGTGTTAATAATAAGGAAATATATTGATGATTTCACTTCCATGTTGTGTAGTGTTGCAACTTCTCCTCGGGCGAGGCATCCTGCAACCACCGAAAGCTGTTGGAAGCCCAAGAAATTGAAATCGAGGTTATCCAGATTACATGTGTACTTGCATATTAATTTTCTTTATATTAGAAAAAAGTACGTTTGATGTGTTCATTTAGGAGAATCTAATGTCTAGTTAAAGAATCTTGTGGTTAGAACTACCATTATTAAATTATTAATGCCTTGAAAAAATGTAGAAAACTAGTATATAGTGCTTAGCAAAGAAGTGGATATATTTTGTTAGGATTGGAAAAAAAAGTTATGCAACTGGTTTTAAGATAAAAATAAACTTCTTCTGTTAAACGATATAATCAACTTTAAGAACTTGTTAAAAAATCGAATTTAGATTTGGAATCACTTATTTAATTATTCATGTAAGAGAGCTTTTTGGCCTATGTTATGGTGCACGAGTTTTGATGTGCGTAAGAACTTGTTAAAAAATCGAATTTAGATTTGGAATCACTTATTTAATTATACACGTAAGAGAGCTTTTTGGCCTATGTTATGGTGCACGAGTTTTGAAGTGCGTAAATTTCATTTGTATCGCGCATGTACAAAAGAGAACTATTGTTTTGGTTTTTGCAAGAAATAAGGAGGTTAATGTTAAAATAAGAGTAATAAAACAATAAAGAAGAAAACATTTCATGATGTCATTGAATATTGTTTTATGCTGTACAAGCATCATGATTCCAACAATATTGTGATTGATTCCATAGTCGTGTGGGAATGTACCCTTTCAGAGGAACACTTTTTGAATGGAGAAATTTTCACATTAGTTATATATATTCTCGCTTATCATTTCTGTTTTGTAATTTCTCTTTTCCTTAACTTTGAGTGACGGCTTCTCTTTTTTGATGTTCAAGAGATTTTGTTTGCTTATGGCATATTTATTTTGTGCGATTGAGATTTCGCTACAATGAGTCTCATAAAGCTTTATTTTGTATTTATGGGTTGTATTACTGGATATGATCATATGAGAGGTATTATGACATGCTATGTAGTTGGGTTCAAGCTATGAAAAGAAATGTTGAACTGGGAATTAAATAATGGTTGAAATATAAACAATTAAAAAAGATTTTTTTCTATTGTGGAGTAATCATGGTTCAAGCATGCCGAGAACATTATGATGATTTGATAGTTGAGGAGTGATGGCCTAATCCACAATATATGAGATATTCTGTATTTTGCCTCAAGCAGCTCCTGTACTAAGCCAAACCTCATGATGCTACCATTTTAGAGGCCGCATCCCAATAGGTTACTTAACCTAGTTGTAATCTCACCTGAACATACTTAACTGCAAAATTTATAACTGAACTCTATAGCATAATCTCAAAAGACGTCTAACATTTTTCATGTAAACTATTATTTTTAGTCAAATAAATTTCCCTAAAAAATCGACGTGAGATTTATTTCATTCATGCAACATCTTCTTTTACAAGTTACCAACATAATTTATTTCAGACAAAGAGTTCAAGAATTAACAAAGTGTCACATCAAAATTGGAGAAAAGTTTAATGGGCTATTAGTAATAGTTAGAATCTAAGACTTCCTTTGTTTTGCGTTTTGCCGCCTTCGTTAGGAGCAAACGCCGCAGGACGGCGGGTAAACAAACGGGCGCCGGCGGCGTTTGCTCTGTTTGCATCCGCCGGACAGAGGAAAAGCCATCAAATCAGAGCTTTTCTAGCCCTGCCTCCCCCCCCCCTCCGGTTCGACACCGTGCTGTTTGGACCCGCCGGCTCCTCCTGCACCGCTCAATCAAACGAAAGCCTAAATATGTGAAGCGCCTTTGATTGCATGTAGTTGCAGTCAAGAATACTCGGGTGGGAATGCGGCTAATATGGTTGACCTACTTGGAAGGTTCTCATAGGTCACCTTACAAGAAAGTGTAAATTGTAAGGTTCAACTAAGTGTGGGTTGACGTGAGCCAAAATGAGCAATGCTTTACATATATGTGGGTTGGGTCATAATTTGCTAGAAGATATAATTGCTGCTGTCAGTTCAATCCTCTTTATTTAGCAACTCTCTTGTGTTCTTGTATATTTTATTTGGCTAGAGGTTTGAGGTTTTCTTTAGTGGTGAATTTGTTTACTTGGGTTTTGGGGAATAATGTCTTATTGTGTAACTTTTATTTTGTCACTTGCATGTCTTCTCTGCAGTTGTTCACATCATCTCTCTTCTACCTTAAATGCAATTTTTTTAGCCAAAACAGGCAACTCATGGTGTCTCTTTCTAGTACCTCATCTCTTTGTTATTACTTTTGATATGATTTAGTATGACTTAATACTGTTCAGAATATTTTGCACCAACACAATGCCATACTAACTCATGCAAACTCGTACTGATGTCTTGGGCAAGAAATTTTGCTTGCCATACGCATACATAACTCTTTCCTTTTTTTCTGTATACGCAATCTTTATATTTGAAATTTCATAAAATAAGATTTGATATGGCCTTTTCAGATGATCTTACATTGCTGCATTTATTGTTGACATTTGCTATTTTGTTTAAACTAAAATTGCAGTTATGAGGGTTTATGAAACTCATTTTTGCAGGAAATCAAAGCCTTGTTGTCGAAGACCAAGTTGGAATGTGCTGCATTACAATCCCAAGTACAAAATGATTTCAGACAAATAGGTTTGACATTCTGTAATCAACTGAATGTAAAAAAAACATACTTTAAGACATTTGAGATGACTTCATCCGATTTAAATTGACAAAAAAAGTCCAAGTTAATGTGTTGTTTTTTAGAGATGAATCCCGACATATTAAATAATTTCATTAATCATATGTGCAGGATATCAAATTGAGGGGCTCTCTGCTGCTGCTGTTGGTTATCATAGAGCTGTTAAGGAAAACAGGAACCTGCACAATATGCTTCAAGAAATGAGAGGTTTGTTCATTTATTAGGGGCAACTTCTGAAGGGAATATGTCAAAGGGAGATTCTCATAATATGTACTTTCAGGAAACATTCAAGTTTTTTGCAGAGTCCGGCCAGCATTTGGCACAGAAGTCAAATGTTCAATTGATTATATCGGAAATGATGGTACATTGATCATACTCGATCCACTGAAGTCACAATTGCGCAAGAATTTTCAGTTTAATAAGATTTTTGGACCTACTGTTACCCAAGGTAGGATATATTTAGAGCTTTATTCTTTCAAAAAATCATAATTCTAACCTAAGATGTTGGATGATCAGAGGAGGTCTACAAGGAGACTCAATCTTTGATCAGATCTGTGATGGATGGTTATAATGTATGTATTTTTGCTTATGGCCAGACAGGATCTGGAAAAACATATTCTATGGTAGGTTGGTTCATGCTACTACCAAAAACATTTTTATACTTCTTTATTTGATGGTGAAGAGATTTATCTTGCATAATTTTTCCTTGTTAGTGTGGCCCGGTAATTGGGTCTGCCAAAGATATCGGAATCAACAGCATGGCTCTTAATGATCTCTTCCAAATATCATGCACCAGGGAGGATATAAAGTATGATATCCATGTTCAGATGGTCGAGATCTACAACGAACAAGTGCGGGATCTTCTTAGTGAAGAGGGTTCAACAACAAAATATCCTTTGGGTGTTTTTTTGCTCAAAATATTGTTGGCTTTATACCATTTTTTGTTGCTAAATCAGTTTGTATCCTTAACTAATTTCACGTTAGAGATTCGAAATTGTTTAAGCAATGGTGGTTTAAGCCTTCCAGATGCCACTATGCATCATGTAGTGTCAACTAGCGATGTCGTGAATTTGATGAAAATAGGCGAGAGGAATCGTGCCTTCAGTTGCACGGCAATGAACAACAGAAGCAGCCGATCTCATAGGTATGCTATAGGATATTGTATTTCTTGAAAATATACCTCTGCATCAGAAACTCATGTTGTCTTGTGCATTTAATATATATATTTTGTCCCTTCACCTAAGACCATTTAGTTTTGGGTTGGATACTTGGGTTCTAGTGTGTGATCAAATCACGCTAGGTCCCAAACCTATGCCATAAAACTTAAAAAGGAATTCAATGTTTGATGCAAAATTAGTACAAATGAGCATATGTGCATTTGCAATAGCGCGGATCCAGTAAAAAGTCATAATAGTTAGACATGTAACATGTTGCCGACTACGAAGGTGGGCTTGGGGCGTTCGACGACTGGTCGCCTCCACCACTTCAAACAGACTCTATATATTGAATCGGAGGCATATGTAACATTTGATGGAACATGCATTATTGTTTTTTTATTGAGTCATCTTTGGTTCAACATTATTTTACTTGAACAACCTAATATTATCTAGAAAAGATAAAGAGTGATTAAAATCTTTTTCTTCTCATTGCCATGCTAGATAGCTTGACTTCTAGATATGAGAAAGATAGTGATTAAAATTGGACTTAGATGTCATTTATACAAATTGTTATTTAAAATTCCCAGTGATGTTACTTCTAATAATAATGCATATTGGTATGTAATAATTGTGGATAAAACCATAAAATTGTATATACTTTCTCAATAATCAAATACAAGGTATGAATACGCATTTATAGGAGGGAGAAAGAGAGAAGAGATCTCTTATACATGATGTGGGACTAAAGAGGAGAGAAGAAAAAATAAACAAATGGGCTCCATCGTGGGCCTCTTTACATAGGCTTTTCCAACACTCCCCCGCAAGCTGGAGCGTACAAGTCATAGGCACCCAGCTTGGACAGGAACTGATAAAATATGGTACTTGGTAGGGCCTTTGTGAGGATATCAACAACTTATTCAGTACCTGGAACATGCTTCAATTCTATCTTCTTTATTTAAACTTTCTCCGGGATGAAGTGACAGTCCACTTCAATATGTTTCGTCCTTTCATGAAAGACCGGATTTTTCGCTATGTGTATAGCCGTTTGACTGTCACATAATAGGATGGCTGGTGAGGGAAGTTTTACTCCTAGATCCGCGAGGAGACTTTCAAGTCCATGTGAGCTCAGAGACAACCGATGTCATTGATCGATATTCTGCTTCAACTGAGGATCAAGAAACCACAGCTTGTTTCTTACTCGGCCATGTAACAAGATGAACTCCAAAATAGGTACAAAAATCACTTGTTGATTGTCGATCATCCAATGGATCAGCATAATCTGCATCTGAATACGCAACCAACGTTGGAGTAGAGGATGAGGTTTTGTATACGAGCCCTTGACCCGGAGCAGTTTTAAGATATCTTAGGATGCGTTCGACGACTTGAAGGTGAGATATTCGAGGAGCATGCATAAACCGGCTGACAACCCCAACAACAAAGGATATATTCGGTCTTGTGACCGTTAGGCAGATCAATTTTCCAACAAGTCGTCGATAGTATTCAGGGTTTTGGAGAGGAAGATTTGTATCGGAAGCATGTGCACACAACTTATAATTTGCATCTGTTGGAGTAGTAGTCGGCTTGCATTCAGAGTAGCCATCATCTTGAAAGAGATTGAGGCAGTACTTTTATTGGGAGAGGACAAGTCCATCCGGACGTCTCGCGACCTCAAGACCAAGAAGCATCGACGGTGCCCCAGATCTTTTATTTGAAATACGGAGCTGAGATGTTGTTTGACCGCTTGGATTCCCTTTGAATCGTCTCCAGTGATTATTAAGATGTCATCAACATATACTAACAGAAGAACCGTTCATGTTGCCCAATGTAGAGTGAACAGAGAGAAGTTTGCTTAGCTCCGAGTAAAGCCAACTTCCCGAACTGTCTTACTGAACTTGTCAAACCATGCCCGAGGGGATTGTTTGAGACCATAGACGGACTTCTTAAGATGACAAACTCAGGACTCCTCCATGGTCTCAAACCCGGGAGGTTGCTGCATGTAGACTGTTTCCTGGAGGTCGTCATTCAGAAGCGCATTCTTGATATCCAGTTGATATAAGGGCCAGTGGCGATGCGCAGCCACGGATAGGAGGACACGAACGGTGTTGAGCTTGGCTACTAGAGAGAATGTTTTCCTCATAATCGAGATATTGTTGTTGTGTGAAACCACGAGCCACCAGTCGGGCTTTCAGACGGTCAATTGCATCCTATCAAGAGCATGTTTGATGACAAAGACCCATTTACACCCAACAGGTATCTGGCCAGTAGGTAGAGGTACCAGGGTTTCATGTCTGGTTAGCCCAGAGAGCTGTCATTTCTTCTTCCATAGCTGCCCACCAGCCAGGATGTTGGAGAGCCTCCTGCAGGAAGTTAGGTACAGAAATCGAGGATAATGAAGTGACAAATGTTTGAAGTTGTGGGGATAGGCGATGTAAGGATACACAGTTCGTCATGGGATGAGCGGTTGATTCTGGTGCCGGATCAGCAGGGCGGGGAGCGTCAGAAGTTGAAGCTGACTGCATTGGGGCAATGGAGCGAGGATGGCGACGAGTGTAGATATTGATAAGAGGAGGCTTGGGAAGAGCGGTAGCCCGGAGCAGTTTTAAGATATCTTAGGATGCGTTCGACGTCTTGAAGGTGAGATATTCGAGGAGCATGCATAAACCGGCTGACAACCCCAACAACAAAGGATATATTCGGTCTTTGTGACCGTTAGGCAGATCAATTTTCCAACAAGTCGTCGATAGTATTCAGGGTTTTGGAGAGGAATATTTGTATCGGAAGCATGTGCACACAACTTATAATTTGCATCCATTGGAGTAGTAGTCGGCTTGCATTCGGAGTAGCCATCATCTTGAAAGAGATTGAGGAAGTACTTTTATTGGGAGAGGACAAGTCCATCCGGACGTCTCGCGACCTCAAGACCAAGGAAGCATCGACGGTGCCCCAGATCTTTTATTTGAAAGACGGAGCTGAGATGTTGTTTGACCGCTTGGATTCCCTTTCCAGTGATTATTAAGATGTCATCAACATATACTAACAGAAGAACCGTTCATGTTGCCAAATGTAGAGTGAACAGAGAGAAGTCTGCTTAGCTCCGAGTAAAGCCAACTTCCCGAACTGTCTTACTGAACTTGTCAAACCATGCTCGAGGGGATTGTTTGAGACCATAGACGGACTTCTTAATATGACAAACTCGGGACTCCCCCATGGTCTCAAACCCGGGAGGTTGCTGCATGTAGACTGTTTCCTGGAGGTCATCATTCAGAAGCGCATTCTTGATATCCAGTTGATATAAGGGCCAGTGGCGATGCGCAGCCACGGATAGGAGGACACGAACGGTGTTGAGCTTGGCTACTAGAGAGAATGTTTCCTCATAATCGAGATATTGTTGTTGTGTGAAACCACGAGCCACCAGTCGAGCTTTCAGACGGTCAATTGCATCCTATCAAGAGCATGTTTGATGACAAAGACCCATTTACACCCAACAGGTGTCTGGCCAGTAGGTAGAGGTACCAGGTTTCATGTCTGGTTAGCCCAGAGAACTGTCATTTCTTCTTCCATAGCTGCCCACCAGCCAGGATGTTGGAGAGCCTCCTGCAGGAAGTTATATACAGAAATCGAGGATAATGAAGTGACAAATGTTTGAAGCTGTGGGGATATGCGATGTAAGGATACATAGTTCGTCATGGGATGAACGGTTGATTCTGGTGCCGGATCAGCAGGGCGGGGAGCGTCAGAAGTTGAAGCCGACTGCATTGGGGCAATGGAGCGAGGATGGCGACGAGTGTAGATATTGATAAGAGGCGGCTTGGGAAGAGCGGTAGCCCGGTCAGGAATTGGTGGTGGTGGAGTGGTAACAGGAATTACAGGTCGTATGACGGGTGGTAGTAGAGGAGTTGGATCTAGAGCGGAGAAGAAAGGAAGATCCTCCTGAAAGGTAACATCAACAAAAACAGTCATCTTGTGGGTAGCAGGAGAGTAGCACACGTAGCCTTTCTGAGTTTGTGAATAGCCAACGAAGATGTGTTTGGCCGTCTGGGGATCCAACTTGTCCGTGGACGGACCAAGAATGTGAACGTAGCAAGTACAACCGAAGATGCGAGGTGTGAGAGAGAATGTCGGAGTAGAGGGGAACAAGAGGCTGAACGGAGTGGCATTGTGGAGTATGGGGGAGTGGAGATGGATAATCAGATAGCATGTCATTGAAAGCGTAAAGTTCCAATAAACTTTGGGGACCTGCGTGTGAAGCATGAGAGAGTGAGAAACATCAAGCAGATGTCAATTTTTACGCTCTGCGACTCCGTTTTGGTGGGGAGTATAGACACACGATGTTTGGTGAATGATTCCAAATTCAGAGCAGAGATTCGCAAATTCGTGGCTAGTGTATTCACGAGCATTATCGGCGCGAAAAGTTTTGATGTTCACGAAGAATTGTGTGTGGGTCTCAAGGATGAATGTCTGAAAGACACGGGGAAGCTCGAAGCGATCACGAAGCAAATATAGTCACGTCATCCGAGAATAATCATCAATAAAGGTTAAAACATACCGATACCTAGAAAGGCTAGTGACTTTGTACGGACCCCAAACATCGGAGTATACTAAAACAAAAGGAGCAGAGCTCCTAGTACAATGAGATGGAAAATATGAACGGGGTTGTTTGCCAAAAATACAAGATTCGCACTGAAAAAGAGGAAGAGATACATTTGGTAGAGCCTTCTGGAGGACCGGTAGAGTGACATGCCCAAGACGCTGATGCCAATCGACAGAGGAGAGGATAGTAAGAGGTTCATCAAGAAGGTAGAGTCCGTTCTGCAGTCGTCCCTTACCAATGATATTCTGCGTCCGTCGATCTTGTATCAGAAAAGAAGATGTAAATATTACAGAGCAATTCAAATTGACAGTGAGACGACTAACAGAAAGTAAATTAAACGGGAAGCTCGAAACATGAAGAACCGAGCGTAGGGATAGATAAGAAGTGAGAGGTATATCAGCAGAGCTGGAGACCGAAACATTGTCCCCAATGACCACTGTGATACACTTAGGATGAGGAGAATCCAAGTACTGATGTGGCCGCAGTGAGGTTATGTGATGAGTGGCACCTGAATCTACTATCCAGCGTGGACTAGTGGAGAGACTAGCGATACCTTCATTTGAGATGGAGGCAATGAAGGCAACGGAAGCAGTTGGGCGGCTAAGCGGACCATGGAGTTGTTGGAGCTTAAGCCGGAGCTCTTCAAGGTCAGTACGAGTGACAGATGAGTTGTTGGCAGCAACAGAGGCAAGCGAACGAGGAGGAAGCCCATGCTTGTGGTAGCAAGTGGCCTCAAGATGGTTGTCCATACCGCAGAAGGAACACTTAGGTCGTGGTCGGCCACCCCGACGTTTGTAGGAGGGCTGGTGACGGAGGTCCAGAACTATCAGGAGGTGGTGAGACCTTGAGCAACATAGAGCACACATCAGATAGTGTCGGAGTAGCAGTAGAGGAGAGGATCTGAGCCCAAACGCTCTTAAGATGAGGCGGGACACGAGCCATCATCATGGCAACACAGACGGCTTCTTTTTGGGCACGCTGGGCAGCAAGATCCATCGTAAAGGGCTAATGTTGAATCCAGGCTTCAACCAGAATCTTAGCCCGAGCAACAAAGGTGGTGAGATCAGCGGCCCCGTCAACGTCAAGAGTCTGAAGATCTGTTATGATGTCATACATGTGCTGGAGACTATCTTTGCCGGAATAGAGAGAATGAAGCTCATCCCACATCGCCTTAGCCATCTCGTAATACATGATCATGCGATAAGGTTCGCCATCAAGGAAGTTGAGGAGCCAAATCTGAACTCGACCATCGTTGCGCAACCAGTCTTCAGTAAGAGCATCGGGAACAGCTTGGGTCAAGTGATGTAAAAAACCTTTGGACTTAAGAACTCGGCGAACAGAGTGCACCTACTCTACAAAGTTCTTTTTCCCAGCTAAAGAAATAGTGGTGATCCGCAATTCATCTCGGAGTTCAGGAACAAGGGTCGGGCAGTCTGCAGGAGAGGAAGCCGCCTGTCCGGTAAAATCAAGAGAAGACCCCGTGGCAAGGAGGTCAGGAGGCTAGACCGGCGGCGAGTAGACCAGCGAATAGTAGAGAGAGATCGCACAGACAGCAGATCACGCGGGTAGACAATCAACGATCAGATAGGAGACCACATGAGCAGACCAGGCCTCCAGAACAGCGAGCAAAGGAGCAAACCACGGCGAGCAGACCGCATGAACAGAACAACAACGATCAGAGAGGAGACCGTGTGAGCAGAACACGACGAGAGGAAAGAGGCCGTACGGTAAACCGCGCGAGAAGTCTGCACGGTCACGGTGATAACACACCAGCGGCAAGGAGGCCGCGACCAAGATGCGGAGCCCGCAACATAGAGGAGAAGCCGCAGCGACTAGAGAAGTCGCAACGACCATGCAGCGAATAAACCGCGCGAGAAAACCGCACGGTCATGGTGACAACACACCAGCAGCAAGAAAGAGGCTGCGACCAATATGCGGAGCCCGCAGCGGAGAGGAAAAGTCGCAGCGACTAGAGAATTCGCAGCGAGAAGAAAGAGGAGACCGCAGCGAGAAGGAGAGTAGACAGGACACGCGACGAAAAGGCAAGCACACGGAGAGAAAGTGAGTATATGGTGGTAAGGCGAGTAGACAAGGAGATCGCGGAGGTTAAGGCGAGAAGACTAAGAAAGATAGTGTAAGGAGACCGCAGTGAGTAACACAAAAAGGAGCGGGTAGACAGGAAGAAACTGCGTGATTAGATGTGAAATAGCCCTACCTGTCAGAGAATGAGAGCTATAAGAGGGCCAAGATGAAGTGGAAGAAAGGGAGGTGGAAGCCACGAGAGAGAGTAGAGGGAGGAGCGGTTAGAGAAGATTTAACCACGTGGGTAGCAACGGTTAGAGAAAGCTTAACCTCACGGAGGACCTGTTTCCCTCTGATACCATGATAAAACCAGAAACTTGTATATACTTTCTCAATAATCAAATACAAGGTATGAATACACATTTATAAGAGGGAGAAAGAGAGAAGAGATCCCTATACATGATGTGGGACTAAAAAGGAGAGAAGAAAAAATAAACAAATGGGGTTCATTATGGGCCTCTTTACATAAGCTTTTCCAACAATAACATTATGCATATGCAATGCACCATGTGGAGAATAGTCTCACATCAGAAAACTAACATATTTTTGTACACAATTCATGGGCTTCTCTAGCTCAAAACACTTGGTTTAAACTTTTAAGTTGGATTCTAATATGTTATTAGAGCAACCCTAACAACCCATTCCATGTCACCTAATTCAAAAGTAATCGATGCATTGGATGTCGAAAACCCTACATACACATAAGGCGAGTATTTTGGGTCTGAGCCCTGGACACAGATTTGTGTTTGGGCCCACAAAATTTTGATACCTGGCAGCGAAGTTCGGTTTGTGTGAAATTGCTGGAGCAAGTCAAAAATTTCAAATGCAAATATTATCTCAGAGACAAGTCTATTATCTTAGAGACAAATGTATTAATATAACTTGATTATCTCGGAGACAAATGGATTAACTCAGATACAATTCACTTATCTCAGAGGCAAATGAATTATCTCAAATATAACTCACTTATCTCAGAGGTAAATGGATTATCACAGCTATCAGCGCGAAAACAAAAATGAGATACTTATCTCCGCGTGTCAACATTTTGTGAGCCCCAGACACGGATCTGTGTCTGTGTGACACAGATCCGTGTCCGGGGATTGGACCCAAAAAAATTTTATTCAGAAATAGTCCCACATCAAAAAAATTAATATTCCTCATACACTTTATATTTCACTGCCTCTTCACCTCCAACTAATTGGTTTTAGGTTGGATGCTTGAATTCTAGCACACTATAGTTCTGATTCAATGCTATGTAGATAGCAATGTTATCTAGTTAATAAATATTATTTAGATCATATTGTTGTTTTATTAAATGGAATGTGTTTGGTTCATCATTATCTTACAAAACCCATGTTATATCTAAAGGGAAAAAAGGTGATTATCTTCTTTTCTTTTGTGGTTAATTCCAATAGCATGACGTTGAGAAGCATATTTGCCATTAAAATAAGATTTACACATCATTTATGAAAATGTTTTTAAAATTGTAAGGGAATTAAACAGTTGACACTTACTATCTTGACACACAAACAAAGCACAACATTACATCTACAACTGACTCTTGCTATCTTTGACATATTAACAAAGCATGACATTACATTTGCATTTGATATTACATAGATTGCGATGTTATCTAGTTAGCAAATGTTATTTAGATCACATTGTTGTTTGCTAATTGAAGGTGTTGGGTTCAAGAGTATCTTACTTTAAAATCATAATCCATATTGTTCTCTAAAACTTTACATGCAGTGTGGTGACGATTCATGTCTGCGGTAGGGATGTTTTGGGGCACAAGCTGCAAAGTTGCCTGCATTTAGTAGATCTTGCAGGGAGTGAGAGGGTGGATAAATCAGAAGTTACTGGAGATAGAATGAAGGAAGCCCAACATATCAACAAGTCTCTTTCTTGCCTTGGAGATGTTATCTCTGCTCTGGCTCAGAAGAGCTCCCATATTCCATACAGAAACAGCAAGCTCACGTTGTTGTTACAAAATTCTCTAGGTTCTAATATGATTCATTTCATTGTGGCCTATGATATTTTTTTTACATTGAGTTAATCATTTTTTATATTAATTTTTTTGAATTTTAATTTTAGGCGGGCATTCAAAGATGTTAATGCTGGCTCATGTAAGCCCAGAAGCCGAGTCATATGGAGAGACAATCAGTACTCTGAAGTTTGCACAGAGGGTTTCCACTGTAGAGCTCGGTGTTGCACATGTGAACAAAGAAAGCGTTGAAATTAGTGATCTAAGAGAACAGGTATTTAGTTCGAGTTTGTGTACTTGAAAATGTCGGTGTTGTCATAACGCACGTGTTTTTGTTGTTAATAAATACCACCTGCTCACTTTACTGACATGCGGCGGTTGTTCAAATATTATATTTTGATCATTTATTAACCAAACATATGACATCTTCAATAACATTATGCACCACTATAGTGTAAGTGTTTTTCATTTTACAAGCAACCAAATGAACGGAAGGAGCATATTTGTAAACTGGGGAAACATAGAGGGGAGGTAAATGTAATTTTGAAAGATCGAGAGGTGCAAACTGTAATTATGCAAACTCCCAGGGGAGGTCCCGGTAATTATATAGTGGTTCTAGAATTCATGTTACATTTACATTGGAACAAGAAATAATGAATGTAATGAATTCCAGATTGATAGTCTCAAGAAGGAGCTGGCAAGCAAAGAGCATTCGAAAGCTACATATTTGCATAAAATGAAGGAAAACACTCCACTGATAGAGAGAGAAAACTACCCAGATGATAGAAAACAGCCATTCAAGACTCCTCTTCCAAGACCAAAATGCGGCACAGAACAGTCTGCTACACGTTCCCGGAGATTGAGTCTAGAAGGATACGAAAAAAATCAACAGAAAGCTAAGAACACGGAGTCAGATGTAAGTTCTTGTTGGTAATCCAATGTATTCTTCAATAGACAATGATCAAAATGGTCCCTTTATTGTTTAGAATGCATTTATTTTAACGCGGGACTTCTTTTTCCAATCAACGGTAATCTATGTTGCATGGGGACGGGGATGGGATATGGGATACATTTACGATATGTATACATGATTCGTTTGCAAAAAACAATATCTAGGATATGGGATATGTTTTGAATTTTTAATTATTTAAATATAATACAAATTAATACTAAGGCACGGGTAGCATTCACGTTTTCTTCATTTTTTCAATCATAATATCTCGCATATCATATATTAAACGAGGACAAATTTTGTATCATAAAAATGTATCATATTCTAAATAGGAGTAATGAATAAAAAGTATATAATCAATTGAATGTCATCACTTATCATTTAGCAATCTTTTTCACATTTCTTTCTCCATATCACCACACAATGCACACAATTTTTCAGTATTTTCAGGCACACGCAAGCGTATTCGGTGGTATTTGAAAATTTTTTGTTTATAAGAATAAGTTTGCAACAATTTCAGAGATGGGTTTCCAAGGGTTTCCCGACTCCGAAATGTTTCGGACTCTGAAACGTTTCAGAGTCATTGCAAGTATCCGTAACGATCATATTTGTTATGAGGAACGTTTTGTTCTTGTTCTCTATTTTTAATGTTTTCTTCCCTTTTAAAATAATTCATCCTGGTAACGTTTCTGATTTGAATCAGCAGCACTTACAAATAGCCGCAGAGCAAGTAAAACAAGTTGCTCATGAAGAAATCGAGAGATTGCCTGCTTGTTCTCCTGCTATATCTTGCTCTTCATCGGTGAGCCAGTTGACAGTTGGGAGCACATGTGGGCAACTGGGCGGGTTCGCAACACCGGATACTAACAAAACTAAATTGAAGAGCTCCAGTACATTCTCGAGCTCGAGAGGCTCGCAGCACATACGGAAATCTTTACAAACAATTGGCAAGTTGATAAACGGGTCCGAAAAGAGGTAAATGCGACATAATTTTGAGTTCTAACATCCATTGTGGTGTATAATAATGTTCATGAAGTGTACTACAATGTTATTGAGAGTGCAGGAACTATCAAGTGTCATCTCTGATGCCACCTACCAAGTTCAATACAGATTTCCATGCTGCAAAGAAATCGCCTGCAACAGTTGAGAGCAGGTATAAGAGAAGACAGTCCTTAACCAATGTGCAAGTTATTGAACCAAAGGTATCTAGGAGAAGCTCTCTTGGTGGTAAATCAGTGGAATCATGTGAGTACTTTCTGTCTTTTGCATATTTGTACTTGTGATTAACCTATATTTGTTCAGTTACCGAAGCAAAATTTTTGATATGGAATTCTATTTGCATTGTGACTTATCAATGTTGCATGGAAACATTAGTGAATTGTAATCATGGCCATGAGCAATATTGTTAACAAGTAATATGTACCTAAAACATGATTCATGTGTTAGATATGATGTACTTTATGAGTGGTAGTGTTAGCTTAGAGTCGCCACGGGTGTTATGATCACCCTCCCCTGTACATGTATATGTATTCCCTTTGTTCAAGTGTGAATATACAGAATCCTATTTTCCTATCATGGTATCAGAGGAAGTTTAGGGTTCCGCCGCTCTCTCCCTCCTCTCAATTCCGATCTGTGTCGTCTTCTCCAACGCCGCAAAATTTGTCTCCAGTGATCCCGATCCATCGCAGCGATTGATCCCGTCTTCGTCGTTCAGAAATACCAATCCAGTGATCCCGATCTCGATCCTCTTCGTCGCAGTGATCGATCCCGATCTTTCTCTAGCGCCGTACAGAAATACCGATCCCATCTTCTTCGTTCTCACTAGATCGATCTCGTGCCAGTTTCTCCAACACCGTGCAAAAAGGACGATCCGTCGCAGAAATCCCGAGCTGTCGCAGCGAGCCCGTCTTCTTCAACAATCCTATCTGCTCCTGCGCCGATCCCACCTTTTATGCTTCAGCCGATCCCGCTTTTTTGCACCTGTTCCCTTCCCGATTAGTGATTCTGCTGGCATGTTTCTGCTATTTTTGTTGGTGCTACTCTTCTAAACTTACAACAGCCGATTAGTGATTCCACTGTGCATCGTCGCTCTGGGTGTTCTCTCTTCTATCGTCGCCGCTGAGGATTGAAAGTAAAGGATTGCAAGTCTGTCCCGGCGCCGAACGGAGATCGCGGGTTTCCCGTCTGGAGGAAGTTGGTTCTAGCCGCCCTTCGCTTCTATCGTTGATTCCCTTCTGTCATCTCCGATGGTTCATGTTTCCAGACGCTGACTCCACTGAAGATCGTCGATTCGCAGCTTCCAGTCGCAGCTCTGTCCTTGTCCTGATCATCCTCGATCTTCTTCTCTGGCTGTTTCCGCAGCCCTGACCTCCTCGGTTGATCTTCTAGATGACCTCCTGTGCTTGTCCTCCTCTGACACCTTCTGCAGCTCAGTCCGGTGTTCTTCATCGCCAGCTGGTCCTTTGTCACTATTGTCAGTGTCTTGGACACGTTCAATCTGAGCGTTGCAAGCTTCAGAGGGCTCAGCAGTCTGGTCAGCAGCGTGCTCCTGGTGTTCCCTCCACTCATTTTCAGCTCCAGTGCAGTCTCTCTCTGTCTCTGAGCTTGCGCAGCTGATTGTCCAGCAGTTTTCACTGTCCCACTCTTCTGCCTCTGTCTCTCAGTCGGCTGCCTCTGCCCCTGCAGGTATCTCCACCTCTGACTGGTTGCTTGATCTGGAGCTCTTTTCACATGACCTATGATGTCACACACCTTTTGTCCTGTCAGCCCATCACTCTTGCCCTTAGTATCATGGTAGAAGATGACACCATTCACCCCATCACCAGTCGTGGCCTACTTCATTCCACCCATTTTCATATTCCTGATGTTGCCTACATACCTAAGTTATCCATGAACCTTTTATCCTCCCATCACCAGTCATGGCCTAGTTCATACCACCCATTTTCATATTCCCGATGTTGCCTACATACTTAAGTTATTCATGAACCTTATATCCGCCAGCCAGCTCACATCTCATGGTTGTCTGGTTACCTTTGATGAGTCTACATGTCGTGTGCAGGATCGTCTGACTAGAGCACTCCTTGGGGCTGGTCGTCGTTGTTGCGGGGTGTACTTCCTTGATCGTCTCCACCTTCTATCCACTTCATCGTCACCTGCAGCTTCCTCCTTTTGTCTTTCTTCGGTGGGTTTCTCTCAGTGGCACCACCGTCTTGGTCATCCCAGTGGTTCACGTCTAGCTTTTCTTATTAGTCATGGTTTTCTTGGTCGTGTTTCTATTGATCGGTCTCACTCATGCTCGGGTTGTAAGCTTGGTGAACAACTACAACTCCCCTATCCGTCTAGTGAGTCCAGATCTCAGCGTCCCTTTGATTTAGTTCATTCTGATGTTTGGGGACCCGCACCTTTCGTATCCAAGGGTGGACACTAGTACTATGTTCTTTTCGTTGATGACTACTCTCGTTATTGTTTGGTCTATTTTATGCATTCTCGATCTGAATTTTTTCAGATCTATGTTACTTTTTTGCTATGGTGCTATTGTTGGAATATCTCTCATGATTTTCAAGATCTGCTAGCTACCCACATCACTCTCCCTCAGCTGCCTGTCCTGGTGCACAAGCTCAGAATGACACCGTTGAAAGGAAGCATCGTCATATTATTGAGACAACTCGCACCCTTCTTATCTCCTCTCACATTCCTCCTCACTTCTGGGCTGAGCTTGTTTTCACTGTTGTCTATCTTATTAATCTGCAGTCCTCCACCATCTTTCAGGGTCAGAGTCCTGGTGACTCTCGACCCCCACGTTACACTAATTTTTGTATTTTTGGTTGTCGATGTTATGTTCTACTTTCTCCACGTGAGCGTACTAAGCTCTCTACTCGGTCTATTCCTTGTGCATTTCTTGGATGCAGTACTGAACATAAGGGCTATCGATGCTATAACCTTATTGCATGTCGACTTCGCATCTCATGTGATGAGTCTCGCCCCTTCTTCGTGTCCTCTATTTCTTCGACCTCACACTCATCTGTTACTCCCTCTGATGTGCAGTTTCTCACTCTTCTCATCTCTCTGCCTCATGTATCCTCCCCTCCCGTATGCCGCAGTACTCTACTCCGTCAGCTCCTTCTCCCTTGACGCAGTCTACTCTGTCACCTCCTCACTCCTCTCCTCCATCTCATACTTCTCCCTCTGATGAGCAGTCCACTTGGGACTGTGTCTCTCATCTTCCTTATCACTATACTCGTCGTCTTCCTCTTATCTCCTCGCGTCCAGTGCCCCCAGACTCGGTGTCTACCTCCTCCAGCAAGTGCTCTGTGGATGATTCTCTTGTGCGCCGCAACCCACCTCGTGAGAGGCATCCTCCCGACCTCCTTAGCCTTGCTACCCTACCGTTGGACCTACCTGCCCTTCCTGCTACTGCCTGCAGTACTCCAGAGCCGACTTCCTTCCGTGAGGCTGCCCAAATACCTGAGTGGCAGGTTGTTATATCTGCTGAGTTTGAGGCGCTTGAGCACACTCGTATATTGGAGCTTGTTCCTCTTCCACCTGGTGTTGTTCCTATTAGTTGCAAGTGAGTCTTTAAGGTCAAGACTCGCTCTGATAGTTCTGTGGAGAGGTACAAGGCTCGACTAGTTGCTCATGATTTTCAACAAGAGCAGGGGTGAGACTTTTGCTCAAGTTGCTCACATGACTACTGTCCGGACTCCTATTGTTGTTGCAGCTGTTCGCCATTGGTCCCTATCACAGTTCGACGTGAAGAATGTCTTTCTTCACAGTGATCTTCAACAGGAGGTATACATGTTTCCTCCTTCGAGTCTATCCTCTCCTCCAGGCCTTATATGCCGCTTGAGGTGAGCTCTTTATGGGCTCAATCAGGAGCCTCGCGCGTGGTTTGCACGTTTCAGCTCAGCCATTACAGCCACCGCTTCCCAACCATGTCGACATGATCCAGCTTTGTCTGTGCACTCCTCTCATGGTCGGACCCTTTTGTTACTGTACATGGATAATATGATTATTACTGGCGATGATCCTTCTTATGTGACCTTCGTCAAACATTACCTTCAGCAGCAGTTTTAGATGACTGGCCTTGGACAGCTGAGATACTTCTTGGGTCTTGAGGTCAGCTCTACAGATCGCGGGTTTCAACTCTCCAGCAGCACTATACATCAAATCTCCTTGCTTGGACTGCTCTCTCTGACTCTCGCACAGTGGACACCCCTATGGAGCTCCACCTTCAGCTACGCCTGGATGATGGATTTCCACTCTCTGATCCTACTCGATACCGCCACCTCGTGGGGCATCTCATCTATCTCACCATTACTCGGCCTGACATTGCCCATGTTGTTCAGGTGCTGAGTCAGTTTGTTAGTGCTCCCACCTCTGTGCCTTATGGTCATCTGCTGCGGCTTCTGCGCTATCTCCGGGCGACGACCTCTCGTGGTCTCTTCTTCTCCAGCGGTAGTTCTCCACAACTACATGCTTATTCTGAATCCATCTGGGCTAGTGATCATGTTGATCGTCGTTCTGTCATTGGTTTATGTCTGTTTATGGGTTCTTTACTTATTGCATGGAAGTCCAATAAACAGACTGGTGTTTCTCGTTTCAGCAACGAGGCTGAGCTTCGAGCCATGACTACCACCACTGAGGATATTATTTGGCTCTGTTGGCTTCTTGAGGATCTTGGTGTCTCTTCTCCAGATCTTACTCTCCTCTACTGTGACAACACCGGTGTCATTCAGATTACTCTAAACTCGATGAAACATTCTCTCTCCAAGCATATCGGGATGGATGCTTTTTTCCTGCGTGAGCACTATAGTCGCGACACTCTTGCTCCTTCCTTTATCCCATTCGAGCAGCAGATTGCAGATTTGATGACAAAGCCGCAGACGAGAACCCAACATGCATATCTACTGCCCAAACTCTCGATGTACGATCCCTCGTGAGTTTGTGGGGGTGTTAGATATGATGTACTTTATGAGTGGTAGTGTTAGCTTAGAGTCACCACTAGTGTTATGATCACCCTCCCTTGTACATGGATATGTATTCCCTTTGTTCAAGTGTGAATATACATAATCCTATTTTCCTATCATCATGAACATAGTATGTAAGAATGTGTTATGTGTTAGGAAATGATACCTCCACTGACAGCCTAGACGATCCACGACGAGAATATGCAGGAATAGACATTCTGATCTCACGAGAATGCCCTAACCAGACCATCAATCTGAGTCGAAGGAGATATGAGTTTATATATGTGGTGTACATCTAACATTATGAGCCTACTCGGAGGTTGTCGGGGAAATGTCTGATGTAGCAACGTTAGGGTTTGCGCACAATTACAAATTACACGTGCGAGTGAGTCATAACATCAAATACCCAGCGTGCACGTTGTGACAATTCACCACGGATTAAAGTACTTGCACACAATCAAAACCTATAACGATGAGTGCGACGAAAGCAATATTTTGAGACGGAGATTTTTAGCCGGAGTATGGATTAATTCTGACAAGAACCTCGCAACCAAATGACTAACCCTTTCCGACCAAATGGTTGGAGAAAGGCGGACGTTGCTTTTCCTACACCGATCCGTTCACAATTCCGATCACACACCCAATCATCCACAACCACAAGAACTGAAATTTAGAAGAAACACACAAGGTGGGGTGGGGGAGAGGAATCGTTACCCAAGAGATCCCGTAAACCTAGCCCGATAGGCTGTTCCGGTGTTGACGGAGATAGTAGAGGTGTCGCCAAGAGGGGAAGACAGCTCACACAACTGTGACCCGGTGTCGCGTCGGACGGAATAGTTGTGAAGCGGAAGATGATGCGACCCCAACCGGGCATTGGGCTGCTCGCAGGGCTATCTTACCCAGGATCTATAGCCGGGCCCATCAGGTCCCGCGGACCATACACCCCAACCCTTCTCCTCAGGCCCGCTTGGCTGCTCACAAGGCCCATGACCCAGGATCCATAGCTGTGCGGCGTCGAGGCGGGTTGTTAAGGTGGGGGCTCGATCCCCGTACCTCCTGGATAAGATGCGCCTCGACGCTGCGCAGCTATGGATCCTGGGTCGTGGGCCTTGTGAGCAGCCAAGCGGGCCTGGGGAGAAGGGTTGGGGTGTATGGTCCGCGGGACCTGATGGGCCCGGCTGGGGCTGGCTATGGATCCTGGGTGATATAGATAGCCCTGCGAGCAGCCCCGTGCCGGCTGCTCCTGTCACCGGAGAAAGAGTGCTCTGGAATCACGCCGGAGGGGAAGAAGAGGCGTCGCCGGTGTCTTTCCAGGGAGTGGCCGCAGCCGGTGTCGCGCCAGACGGAAGAGTCGCGAGGGGGAAATCCTCAGTCTAGGGCAGCTGCTCCTGTGACGGGAGAAGAGAGAAGACTTTCTCTTTTTTGTCAAAATAATTTCATTAGGGCTTCAAGACACAAAGAGGAGTATTTATACTCTCCCCAAGAACTAATCCTAGCCACACACTTTAAGATCTAATCTTAACCATCCAAGAGATGTAAACTAAAATAAAAATGCAGGGAAAGAAACTAGTCTGTGATCGCCTAACATTTTGGTCAATCGGACTCGCAATAGTAAATAAAATGTAACGAAATAGTTTTAGAAACAAATAGACTTGAGAGAACTCAAGGTTTGTAGTGGAGCATGTCGCGATAAGCCCTCCTCGTGTTGGGTCGAAGATTATAGTGTTGCGCCGCGTCGTCAAGTGGGGCCGGGTCGGCGCCATCAATGGCCGAAGATGGTGATGATGATGGCGGAGATACAGCGGAGCCTTAACCATGGCTGCCTAAGCGGGTCTTGCTCAAGAAAGAGAGAGGGAGGTTCCAAGATCTCATTCCAGATGGGAAATAAACTATTTCATTGCTTACTCATGCAAAACCCATAGGGTCCCTTAAATAGAACATACAAAGGCAGACTTGTAAATAACGACGCAACATAATAAAGGGCGTAACTAGTAATCGGACATGCAGCCCGTAACAAAAATGATTGATTAAGGACAGCATTGGCATCAGTACTATGGGTAGTGTCTTACATTTGTTGTCATTTGATGAATCTTATGTTTTTTAGTAAACGTGTTACTCTTAATCTAACCTATGAACCATGTTGCGTAGTGGAATGAAAAACAAACAAAAAATCAAAAAGACACAAGACGGATTTGCGTGGTTCTCCCCAAGATGAGTAGCATCCACGTACATCAGCAATCTGTTTTTCATTTCTTCAAGAATGGAGGCGGTTACAAAATGTGGGCGGATTTCAGTTTTCTTTAAAAAAATACTCAAGCCCTAGAACGACAAGGAGTTCATATAACACTTCGTACATTTACAAAAAATTCAAAATACCTATGATAACATTTACAAAATATCCAAAATACCTATGATAATCCACGAGAGATTTCGGACAGGGCCAACCCGCTAGTCGAGATCAGAGTCAAGCGTCATCTTTGGGTTAGGATTCGAGATATATAATTATTGGAAAAGCTCATGTAAAAGGCACATTTAATTGCCCACTCTATTTATTTTCTCCTCCTTCTTTAGTCCCACATCATGTATAGGATTTTTTCTTCTCTCTTCTCTCCTATATATTTGTATTCTCTCCTTGTATTCAAATACTTGAATAATACATACAAGCTTTGGGCGCTTTCAACATGGTATCAGAGCCAGGTTCCGTCTAGCTGCGACCTGCCTTTTTTTGTCTGCTCCGGTCTTCGGCGGACTGCCTTTCTTGTCCGCCTTCCCTCGCGGACTACTCCTCTCTACTCGCGGACTGCTCCTCTCTACTCGCTCTTGCTGCGGCCTTCTTTTTCTTCCAACCGCCCAGCCCGCCCTTCCCTGCGGCCTGGCTGCCTGTCCGCGCCGGCCTGGCTGCCTGTCCGCACCGGCCTGGCTGCCTGTCCGCACCGGCCTGTTTTTCCCTTTATCCGCTCGGCCTCTGCGGACTGCCCCTTGGCATCCGCCTCTCTTCTTTCTCTCCGTGGTTCCACCCTCCTCAGGCTTCTTATAGCCCATCTTCTGCTCTGACTCGTGGGGCCCACCTCTCTTATCCGCTCCGGACGATTCTTTCTGTCCGCTGCACTCTCTGTTTGTGTCCGCTCGAGCCTCTTTGCTCGCGGACTGCTCCCTCTAGCCCGCTCTGTTTCTGTCCGCTCGAGCCTCTGTGCTCGCGGACTCCCTATCCGCAGTCTCTTGCGGACTGCTCCTGTCCGCTGCGGGCTCTCCTCGTATCCGTTGTGCGCTCCTTCTTCCTTGCGGTCTCTGCTTCAGTCCGCCACGGTGTTTTTCCGCGGCCTGCCCCCGTCCGCTGCGATCTGCTCCACATTGCTGCGACCTCTGCCGCGGACTGCCTCCAATTCGCTGCGACCTCCTTTCGCGGACTGCTTCTGTTCGTCGCGACCTCCCCCAGTTCGCTGCGACCTCCTCCAGTTCACCGCGACCTCCTTTCACCCGCTACTTGCCGCGCGGTTTGTTCCCTCCGTGCCCTGCTGTCTGCTCATCCTCAGTCGCCATGTCTTCCAGCGACTCCACTACCGCTCAACCCCCGGCCAACCACGTGGCTCCTCTCGAACTCCGCGATGAGCTTCGGATTACTACTATTTCCCTCTCTGGCAAGTCCAACTTCATCCCCTGGGTCCACTCCGTCCGCCGGGTCTTACAGGTCAAGGGTCTTGCGCGTCACCTCACCCAGGGCTCACGGACTCCTCCTACTAATGATTGGCTCCGAAATGACGGTCGCGTCCAGACCTGGATCCTGAATTTGGTGGAGGGGGAGCCGTACCAGATGATCATGTATCATGAGACCGCCAAAGCCATGTGGGATGAACTTCATTCGTTGTACTCTGGGAAGGACAGCCTTCAGCACCTCTTTGACATCCTCACTGATCTTCAGGCCTTGGATGTTGGCAAAGCTCTGGACATGACCTCTTTCGTGGCCCGTGCTAAAACTCTCACGGAGGCCTGGATTCAGCACCAGCCCGCGACTACTGATCTCGCTGCCCAACGCGCCCAGAAGGAGGCTGTTTGTATTGCTATGATTATGGCTCGCGTCCCGCCACACCTGCACAGTATCCGGGCCCAGGTTCTGGCTTCACCCACTACCCCTTCCTTCTCCGATGTCTGCTCGATGTTACTTCGCGTACCACCTCCACCGGAGGCTCCTGCACCACCCTCGCCGGCCCTTCTTCAGCAGGGCCCCTTCCTCCTTTACTTCCCCACCCTCTTTTACTCGGAGTGGCCGTACGAGCTCCCGTGGGCGGGGCCGTGGTGGCCGCGGACGGCATAAGTGCACCTACTGCGGCCGGGATGGCCATACTGAAGCAGTCTGCCACAAGAAACACGGCTACCCTCCGCGCCCGCCTGCTGTCACTGTTGCCGATAGCTCTCCTCCGGCTGGTACGGATCTTGATGCTCTTCGCCTTCAGCTGCAACAACTCCATGGGCTCCTCAACCCTCCATCTGCTTCCATTGCCTCCACCTCCCATGCAGGTATTGTCTCCACCTCCACTACAGGTACTGCCTGTCTTTCCTCCGCTCTCGCTGGATCCTGGACTCGGGAGCCACCCACCACATCACTTCCCTGCGGCCGCCCCAGTTCTCTGCTGCTGCTCACCCCCCGTCTATTACTGTGGCCAATGGTGCGCTTGTCCCGGTCTCCGGCTGCGCTGATCTCTTCCTCCCTCCCTCTCTCTCTCTTCGTTCCGTTCTTTATGTGCAGCCTCACCATTTAATTTACTCTCTGTTGGTCGTCTTACTACTGATATGAATTGCTTTATCACCTCACCTCTTCTGGTTTTTTGATACAGGATCGGCAGACGCGGATTACCATTGGTAGAGGTCGACTGCAGAACGGGCTCTACCTCCTCGATGTCCCTCCCACATCCCTTTCCTCTGTTTCCTCTTCTGATTGGCATTGTCGGCTTGGGCATGCCCCTCTACCTATCCTCCAGAAGGCGCTTCCAGACATTTCTCTTCCTGTTTTTCAATGTGATTCTTGTATTATTGGGAAACAACCTCGCTCTTCTTATCCCGCACATTGTACTAGGAGCTCTGCTCCGTTTGATTTAATACATTCTGATATTTGGGGACCGTACAAAGTTTCTAGCATTTCTGGTTATCGTTATTTTATAACATTTATTGATGATTACTCTCACACTACCTGGTTGTATCTCCTACATGATCGCTCTGAGCTTCCTCGTGTCTTTCAGGCGTTTGTGTTAGAGACTCGTACGCAATTCTCTACCACCATTAAAACTTTCCGCTCTGATAATGCCCGGGAATACACTAGCCACGAGTTTGCCACTCTCTGCGCAGACTTCGGTATTGTTCACCAGACCTCTTGTCCCTACACCCCTCAACAAAACGGGTCGCCGAACGAAAGAACCGCCACTTGCTTGATGTTGCTCGCTCCCTCATGCTTCACATGCACGTTCCCAAAGTATTCTGGAACTTTGTGGTGTCCACTGCATGTTTTCTTATCAACCGTCTCCCCTCCCCGGTTCTCCAGAACGCTACCCCTTCAGCCTTCTTTTTTCCGTCCACACCCGCCTTCCTCCTCACCTCCCGGGTTTTTGGATGTACCTGCTTTGTCCATACCCTGGGCCCCACTCTTGACAAACTGGATCCCCGTGCGGCCAAACACATTTTCGTAGGCTACTCCCGCACCCAAAAGGGCTATGTTTGCTACTCTCCGATCACCCGGAAGGTCTCTGTTCGGCTGATGTTACTTTCCGGGAGGATCAACCCTTCTTCCCTCCTTTGCCACCACTTCTACCACCACCTCCTACAACACCCTCCCTCCCACGGCCGGTGATCCACGTCCACTCACCTCCCACCATCCCTCCGCCTCCTCCCACCATTGACCCTCCTCGACCCCCCGTTATTCGGGTCTATGCTCGTCGCCCTCTTCCTCCCGTTGCTCCTCTGCAGTCGGCTTCGACCTCGGCTTCTCCGTGTTCTGCTGCTCCGGTATCGGCCTCTACCGCTCATCCAATGGCGGACTATGTTTCTCTCCATCGCCTCTCTCCACCTCTTCAGACCTTGGCTACTTCGCTATTCTCGGTCTCTATTCCTACTTCTTTCCAGGACGCTCTTCAACATCCTGGGTGGCGTGCGGCCATGGAAGAAGAGATGACTGCTCTTTGGGCCAACCAGACTTGGACTTGGTGCCCCTTCCTCCCGGCCAGAAACCTGTTGGGTGCAAATGGCTCTTCGTCATTAAACATGCTCCTGATGGGACCATTGATCGCCTCAAAGCTCGTTTGGTTGCTCGTGGCTTCACACAGCAACATGGGCTGGACTATGACGAGACTTTCTCTTCGGTCGCTAAGCTCAACACGGTCCGAATTCTCCTTTCTGTTGTTGTCCATCGCCAATGGCCCTTATTTCAACTCGACGTCAAGAACGCTTTCCTGAATGGCGACCTTCAGGAAACGGTTTACATGCAACAACCTCCCGGGTTTGAGACCACGGGGGAGTCACGGGTTTGTCATCCTCTCAAATCGTTATATGGTCTCAAACAATCTCCTCGGGCATGGTTCGACAAGTTTAGCAAAGCTCTCCGGTAAATTGGCTTCACTCGAAGCTCGGCTGACTTCTCATTGTTTACTCGCCACCGGCCACTGGTACGGTTCTTCTATTGGTATATGTCGACGACATCATTATTACTTGCAGTGACTTGGACGGCATACAGGCCGTTAAGCTATATCTGAGCTCCGTCTTCCAAACTAAAGATCTGGGACATCTTCGGTACTTCCTCGGTCTGGAAGTGGCCAGACGGTCAGATGGTCTGGTTCTCTCTCAGCGCAAATATTGCCTGGATCTTCTTCATGATGCAGGCTACTCTGGCTGCAAACCTATTAACACTCCCATGGATGCAAATCACAAAATATGTGCTCAGGGCTCGGATTCTGATTCTCTTCTACCAAATCCAGAATATTACCGTCGCCTAGTTGGGAAACTTATCTACCTAACAGTTACAAGACCTGATATATCTTTCGCTATGGGACTCGTGAGTCGCTATATGCACTCTCCTCGAAGCTCTCATCTCCAGGCTGTGGAACGCATTCTCAGATATCTTAAGACAGCTCCTGGCCAAGGACTTGTATACAAAACCTCATCTTCCATTCCTACACTAGTGGCATACTCTGATGCCGACTACGCTGGCTCCCTCGACGATCGACGATCTACTAGCGGTTTTTGCACCTATTTGGAGGACATCTGATTACTTGGCGAAGCAAGAAACAAGCAGTGGTTGCTCGATCGTCAGCAGAAGCAGAATATCGGGCAATGACTGCTGTGGTCTCTGAACTCACATGGATTGAGAGTCTCCTTACCGACCTTGGAGTTAAACTACCTTCACCAGCTCTCCTCCTATGTGACAGTCAAGCTGTCATACATATTGCTAAGAACCCGGTCTTTCATGAAAGAACGAAGTATATTGAGGTAGATTGTCATTTCATCCGAGAGAAAGTCCACATGAAGAAAATCGAGCTCAAGCATGTTCCGGGTACTGAACAGGTTGCTGACATCCTCACCAAAGCTTTACCTAGTACCCTCTTCTATCAGTGCCTATCCAAGCTTGGCGCATACGACTTGTACGCTCAGCTTGCGGGGGAGTATTGGAAAAGCCATGTAAAATGCTCATTTAATGGCCCACTCTATTTATTTTCTCCTCCTTCTTTAGTCCCACATCATGTATAGGATTTTTTCTTCTCTCTTCTCTCCTATATATTTGTATTCTCTCCTTGTATTCAAATACTTGAATAATACATACAAGCTTTGGACGCTTTCAACAATAATTAACAAACCCCATAACATATCTATAATTTTGCATTGAAACATCATTGAAATTGTCATCATAGATATCAGAAGAATCCAATAATGTTAAGTAGTTAGTACATGAATCATGAACATGTTTTGTATGATCTAAGAATTATTGATTAAGGCATTAGTATCTAGAATGTCGAAAATACCTTACATGTGTTTCATTAGTATCTTTACGACATAGTATTGATTAAGGACCGTCTATTTGGGTTGGTGGTTGCCGTTGGAAATGAAGTTAAGACCATGTTCTTGAATAGAGCTCCTCCCGACCGCTAGAATCAAGCATAAAACGGTGTTTTGGGGATCGGTTGTTTCAAATGGAGGCTATTCAAACAGGCAAACAAAGCATTTGCATTTTTTGACAAATGCAATGAATAAAAAAATGACATCATAGATATCAGTAGAATCCAATAATGTTAAGTAGTTAGTACATGAATCATGAACATGTTTTGTATGATCTAAGAATTATTGATTAAGGCATTAGTATCTAGAATGTCGAAAATACCTTACATGTGTTTCATTAGTATCTTTACGACATTAGTATTGATTAAGGACCGTCTGTTTGGGTTGGTGGTTGCGGTTGGAAATGAAGTTAAAACCACGTTCTTGACTAGAGCTCCCTCCCGACCGCTAGAATCAAGCATAAAACGGTGTTTTGGCGATCGACAAAGCGTGTAACATATGAATGAATCCTCATTTGCATAAAACGGTGTTTTGGGGATCGGCTATTCAAAAATAGGCAAACAAAGCATTTGCATTTTTTGACAAATGCAAAGAGAAACAAATGCCCAAACAAATAGAGCCTAAAACCTGAATCATGAACATATTATTATAAGCATGGTCAAAGAATTATTGATCAAATGCAACATCAGATCTTACATAATTTGTCATTTTTTAAAAAATTTCAACTGTTATTCTTACATATGAATGAATCCTCATGACAGATCCAACATGCATGGTGGTCCCAAGAACTCCTCCGCCCGTTCCCGCATCGGCAAAGAGCACGAAGACGTGGTTTTGAACATCATTAACTCGATGATTTTTGCCTTAAAACGACGAGCAATTGCCTCAATGACTGTGAGGTTCCACACTGTAAATTATATTCTTCTTTCCAGGCTAACTTTACAAAGGCAGGTTGTACTCAAGCTGCACTTTCTTCATTCTTTTTTTCCTCTGATTCGCGATCAATTGATATATTAATTTGCTACCAGAACAAATTTTGCATCCAGTTATACTAGTGATTTTTTTTGCATGTCAAAGCTAGGGGAAAGGATCTCATTATATTTGCATGCTTAAGAGGGGAATGATCGAAAAGCCAGGCTTAGATAAAAGAGCTGAAACGCATTCAAAAAGCCCGGCACCCTCGAGAATTTTATGGTGAATTTTTTGTCTCCGGGTTCTAGACTTGTTGTGCACAATCAAAAGGATCATGTGGCATCAAAAATGAACGCGAGTGATGAAAAAAAGATTGCGTGCAATCAGATGTGATCGTACATAACAATGATCGCTTGCGATCAAAAGAGGACCACATGCAATCTTTTTTTATTGTATGTGATCGTGCTATCTTATCATTTTGTTTTTGATTGTGTACGCTCTTCTTTTTGTTTTGTGGTCACCTGGACAAAAGAGTCGAGGCCCGGCGTAAAATTATGTTGTTATGTATGACCCGTAACTTGTCGAGATCAGAAACAGACGAGTATGGCCTAGAGGACCTTGCCTATCGAGGGGCGAGTCCAGAGGCTCCAAGGGAGAGTGCAGGCTCCATGGGCGAGTTTAGAGGCTCCAGGGGCGAGTTCAGAGGCTCTAAGGGCGAGTGTAGGCTCCACGGGCGAGTGCAGGCTCCAGGGACGAGTTCAGAGGCTCTAGGGGCGAGTGTTGGCTCCAGGGGCGAGTCCAGAGGCTCCAGGGGCGAGTTCAGAGGCTCTAGGGGCGAGTGTTGGCTCCAGGGGTGAGTCCAGAGACTCCAGGGGCAAGTGCAGGCTCCAGGGGCGAGTTCTGAGGCTCTAGGGGCGAGTGGTGAGTCCCTGCTTCACCGGGCACTCGCCACCCCCAGGATGTCCATTTTGGCCTGCTAATAGCCCCTCCAAACAACGTTATTTTGATGTTCACAGACCAATTTGGGTTGCGTATAGTTAAACCAAAAGGCTGGATTCTGCTATTTGCAGATCAGGCTTGGAAAACAATAAATAGACCCCCAATGACACTTTTGGAGGGGCTGGCTCTTGGTTCCCTCTCCTTAGGTTGGTCCTGTTTGGCCTTCAAGTGCTCTCCAAGGTGCTCAGCTCATTATTGGCTTGGGAGGGGAAGCTCTCTAAAATCGTTTGGGTGTGTGGCAGGACCTCTTCGCTGCAGCTTGGGGTCAATTCTTAGTTTTCCACCTTTGAGATTCAGGGACTCCTTTGTGCTCGCTGACCTCCACTCGTCATGTCTCATCCGAGTTGATCACTGAGCGAGTAAACTATAGTCACCCCCGGGTCTGAACGCAAGAACTAAATTTTGTTTTCAACATTATACCCTTTGCATGTTTTATGAAGTGTACATGGTTATAAGAAGTCTGAGTATGAGAGAAACTTGCTTAACTTAAAATCTTTGATTTAGGCTTTGCTTGGCATGATGTGTTTGCCCTTGAGAGTAGTGGTTTTTGGTTCATGTATAATTCTAGAAAAGGCTAAACCTGATCTTTTGGATCTGTTCTCGGTTCTTACACTCAGGTATTTCAGAACCAGCTTGAGAACCCAGTTCGGGCAGTTAGCATTTCTAGCCTCAGTGGTTTGTCTGGTCGGCCTTGTGGCGGTTTGGCTCAGTGAGCTGTTGGGATGAATGTCCAACAGAATAGTTTGAGACCGATGTTTCTCCTTGGTTGACTACTCACAGCGGTCTGGCTGATAAGTCGCAACGGTCTGAGGAAACAACAACATATGTGTAGCCGCAGCAGTGATCTTCTAGTAGTTGCAGATATGGTTTAAGTGTTAGTTGCAACATCTTGTGAAGTCGCAGCGGTCTGATTATAGCCGCTACTGTGCCTGATAGTTTGCTGTAACTGCGATCAGGTGGCAACCCGTAGTTTGTAGTCATGAGGATTGCAGAAGCTTCGGTTTGATGGGTAGCCGCACTGCGGTCTAGTGGCAACCCGCTGGTGCGGCCTGACGACTTGTCTGGCGGTCTATCATAGATTATGGCAGGCTCCTCTAGTGGTCGCATGATGTATTATTGTATTTTATGTAGTGTGAGGTTTGTGTATGTCAAACCGCACAACCCGCCCGACTTAAGTTTAGTCTCACATCATGTATTGTACTCTCTCACCTCCCCCGTTTTCTATAAATAAGGGGACATACCTATGTATTACTTACCTTTTTAGAACAATAAAATTTGCGGCTATTTACCTCTTGTCCGTTTTTTCTTCTCGTTTTTTCACTTGGTATCAGAGGAAAATCGGTCCTTTGCTCCAAAATTGGTGCTTCCTGTTCATTGTGGTTTGTCCTTTGAGACCGCACGGGTTGTTTTTTGGCCCTCCCTTCTTCCGACTTCATCCGGCTTCTTCCCTCCCTTTCTTTTTTTCCTTTCGTGCGACTTCTCTGCCTTTGGGTCGCAACTTTTCTTTTTTGCTGCTGGTGTGTTCACACCGAGACCGGGTAGCTTGTTTCTTATGTTCGCGCAAGTTCTTCTCTTGTTGTTTGTCCGCGCGATTTCCGTCTTAACCGTACGGCTTGCTTTCTTTCTTCATGGACACTTCGTCGTCCTTTGCTACTTTCTCTGTCCCTCTTTCTCATTCTTCTACTTTTGTATCTACTTCGGGTAATTTGGGTATTGTATCCAAACTTACCGGCCTGAATTATCTTGGCTGGAGTGTGTCTTTTGTCTTTCTTTTACGTTCTCAGTATAAGCACTCTCACTTGACTAATGACCCTCCTCCTATTGGCTCTGCTGCTTACGACGATTGGGATACTTCTGATGCCTTGGTCCACACTTAGTTAGCCAATAGTTGGCTGATGAGTGTCTTCCTGTCATCCGACATGATCAAACAGTCAAAGCTGCGTGGAATCATTTGTCTGCTTTATATTCTAAAGGGGCTCAGACTTCGCGCATCTATACTCTCTATGCTGATCTCTTTGCCCATCCTGTTATGACCTCTGATGCTGCTTATCAAAAGGTCCAGAGTCTTGGGGCGGAACTTCTTCAACACTGTCCCTTTTCTGCTGATCTTGCTGAGCAACAGAAATATTTTCAGGAGCTTCTTGTGGTTTGCTACTTGCTTCGTCTTCCTGACACTTATGACATGATTCGTCAACAGATTCTCGGAGAGGCGGACACTCCGACTCTCGAGGCTACTGTTGCCCATATCTCTGTTGTTACTACCCTGCTTCAGCGTCCTTTGTTTCCCTCTCCCTCTCCTGATATTGTTGCTCATCCTGCCCGTCATGATTCTTCTGATGATCGGGGTGGCCGTACTGGCGGTCGTGGTTCTTCAAAATTTCTTTATTCTCATTGTGGCAAGACTGACCACTTGATTGATCGTTGTTGGGTCAAACACCCACATCTTCGTCCTGCTTCTATTGATTCTGCCAAAAGTCTACTACTTCTCTTGCAACTTTTGGTGCTTGCAGTTGGCTACCACAGGTAGGTGACTTATTGACTCCGGTGCTACCAATCATATGACAGGGAATTCTCGGCTTTTTTCTTCTCTTACTAAGAGTAATCAATTACCTCATGTTCTTATTGCTGATGGATCTCCGTCCCCGGTTTACGGGTCTGGCACTGTGTATGTTACTCCTTCTCTTTAGCTTCAGGACACTCTCTATGTCCCCAACTTTCCATGCAATCTTCTTTCTGTTACTGCTCTTTCTAAGCAGTTAGACTGTGAAGTGATATTTACTGCACCTACTTGTGCTTTTCAGGTTCCTCAGTCCAAGGAGACGGTAGCTACTGTGACTGAGAGCGGTGACTTGTTTTATCTTGATACTTCTTCTGCCTTTTCTGCCTCCTCTCCATTACTTCAGTGACATCTTCGGCTTGGACATTCTCCTCCTCGGATTCTTTATCAGCTTCTGCCTGATTTACCTCGGGGAGAATCATCTCTTCATTATGAAGCTTGTCAGATTGGAAAACATCATCGTTCTACTTTTCCTGCACTCAATGGATGTAGTTCTTCTCGTCCGTTTGATATTGTTCATTCTGATATATGAGGCCCTGCTCCTACTCAAACTGTTGGTAGGGGTAGCTTATATTTTGTGACATTTATTGATGATTTTTCTCGTTATACGTGGTTATTTATTGCACGAACGTTCTGAACTTTATTCTATTTTCACTGTTTTTTACAATGAGATTCATACACAGTTTGATACTTCTATTAAAATCCTTAGATCTGATAATGATAAGGAATATCTTAGTCATCAATTTACATCATTTTGTATGGATCATGGTATTGTTCATCAAACTACTTGCTCTTATACGTCGCAACAAAATGATGCTGCTGAACGAAAAAATCGTCATCTGCTAGATGTGGCTAGGAGTCTTCTACTCATATGTATGTTCTCAGTCTTATTGGGGGCATGCAGTTCTTTCTCTTGTTTTCTTATTAATCGTGTTCCGTCCTCTGTTATCGGGGGGAAGACTCCCTTTTCTATTCTGCATCCTAATGCGAACCCTTTTCCTTTGTCTCCTCGTGTCTTTGATTGCACTGCATTTGTTCATTCTCATTCTTCTGGACGTGACAAACTGTCACCACGCTCGATTAAATGTATCTTTCTGGGCTATTGTCCGACTCAGAATGGATACATGTGTTTTGATCCTGTTCTCCGCCGACAGTATGTTTCTGTCGATGTCACTTTCTTTGAGGATGTTCCATTCTTTTCCCCTTCCTCTGTTCTTCCTTCTTTTGATGATTCAGTTCCTTTTCATCTTATTTCTGCACCTTGTCCTGAGCAGACTATTTCTCCTTCTTATTGTGACTCTCCTGCTCTTTTTGATCCCTCTGTTGAGTCGCTGCCCATGGTTCCTAGTATGTTTGCCTCTCCTTCAGATGGATTTAAGTAGGTAGACAAGACTGATCTTGATCTTCCTATTGCTCTCAGGAAATGTGTTCGTTCGTGCACTCAGCATCCTCTTGCTGGTGTGGTATCTTACACCAGACTGTCTCCTCGGGCGCAGCGCTTTGCTTTGGGCCTCTCGGCCAATACTCTTCCTGTGTCTTATCGTGATGCTTTGATCATTCCACAATGGAAAGATGCTATGAATGAGGAGATGAAAACTCTAACTGAACGGGATACTTGATCGCTTGTTCACAATGTATAATTTTAGAAAAGGCTAAAACCGATCTTTTCAATCTGTTCTCGATTATTACACTCAGGTATTCCGGAACAAGCTTGAGAATCAAATGTCTGCTTACTTATGTCTTAAGTATCAAGTCAAAGTTAGGAAATTTTATTTGATTTTCATAATATATTACAGCAAAATTACAAAATATTTATTACAAAAAAAATGAATAAAAAAAAGGATAGGAAGTAAGGAAGATGAGTTTTTTATTTATTTTATAATATTTTGAGTTATATTTATGTTGCTCGGTAGAACCGAGATTCAAATGGAATCGAACTGAACTTTTGGTTTGATAGGGTTCTTTACGTCAAATATATAGGTCGGTTGGGACAGAATTGGAGTTTAAATTCAATTGAAAATGACCTCCAACTCTAATTTTATGCGCTCAATTACATCCAAACGATGGACCCTTCGGGTTGTTCGTTTGCACGGAATTGAGGTCCTGGAATTGAAATTGAAGGTTTAATTTCAATTCCGTCGTTTGTTTGCACGATTGACGTTGGAATTTGAACTTCAATGAATTTTTGGAATTGATTTTGAAGTAAAGATAATTCTTTCTAATATATATATATATATATATATATATATATATATATATATATATATATATTATATATATATATTATATATATATATATATATATATATATAAGAATTAGCCAATTCTTGTCGGGACACATTTTTAAGCTAAGCGCGAGATTTTTTCACCCGTGAGCGCGTGTGTCGCATGGACACACGTTTTTCGCACTTCAGCGTGTTTTTCGCTGGGGCGCGCATTTTCGGCAGGGCGTCGTATTTCGCCCTAGCACGCGTTATTTCACCCGGACGCGATTTTTTCGCTCGCACGCGATTTTGCCCGGGCGCGAATTATTTCGCCCGGGCGCGAAATTTTTCGCAGTGGCGCGAATATTTCTCTCGGGCGCGATTTTTTTCGCATGGGCGTGATTTTTCGCATGTGCTCGAGTTTTTTCGCCAGAGCGCGAATTTTTCATCGAGGCGTGCATTTTTGTCGGGGCGCCGTATTTTGCCTCGGCGCACGATTTTCACCCAAGCACGATTTTTTCGCACGGGCGCGGTTTTTTTTCGTCCGGCCGCGGTTTTTTTCGCACGAGCGCAATTTTTTCGCCCGGGTACGATTATTTGCCACGCCGCGTTTTTTTCGACCGGGCGCGGAATTTTTTGCCATGCCTCGATTTTTCACCCATCGCGCTTTTTTCGCCCAGTGCGCGATATTTTTTACAAGGGCGTGATTTTTGCCCCGAACGTGTTTTTTCGCTCGACGCGTTTTTTCTCCCGGGCGTGGTTTTTTAGCCCGAGCGCGATTTTTTTGCCCGACACGATTTTTTCGCCCGATCGCGATTTTTTCACCACTGTCTCAAATTTTTCCACCCAAGCGCAATTTTTCGTCCTGCCGGGATTTTTTTCACCCTGCCGCAATTTTTTCTCCAGAGCACGATTTTTTTGTTCGGACGCGATTTTTTCGCCGGACGCGAAATTTTCGGCCGACCGTGTTTTTTTCGCCTGGGCGCGATATTTTCCCCCGGGCGACAAAAAAAAAACGGGCTCGAGCGACAATATCACGTCCGGGCGAAAAAATCGCTCCCGTGAAAAAAAATCATGGTCGGGCGAAAAAATCTCGTCCGGACAAAAAATAACTTCCGGGCAAAAAAATTATGCCCGAGCGAAAAAACTCACTTGGGTTGACAATCTTGATACCTAAACATTTTCCTCCTTCACAAAAATCAAACATGTACTAACTCAGAGTCTAAAATACAACAATCTAGCTAAAACAAATAAAATCGTTTACTCAAATAAGAATGTCCACAACTAACTCAATGTAGGGAAACATTGCACTTGGCTTTATGGACTTTACAAATAGTCATGCATATGTTCATACATTGGAATATAAAATAAAGCGTGTATATTCCATACATGAAATGATAAAACACTAAACATATTAAGCGACAATTTTTTTCCTTTCTCACTTAACTTTGGGCTTGACCCGCTATGGCTCACCACGTGTTATACTGCATGCAACAAAATACTTGTAATAAGTAAATGAGAGTCGGGCATGAAATGATCACAAACTGCGTAACGACTCATTCCCGACTATCTTAGTAGACTCCGAGGAGAGTCATCGCACACTTTCAGATATGAACATGAAGGATAGGCAATATGTATACGAAAGTAACAAAGGACAAGGGATAGCTCACTCATGCAAATGCTCAGACATCAAACACTTTCTAAGTTGGTGGTTGGGTTTGGTTTGAGGTTCACCGCAACCCCTACCACATCATCGCCTAACATAACATCAATCATCAACACGTGCATGAATTGATGACACTTGATGAGAAATTTTCTCCTAAGTGTGAAAAGGGCTAGCCACTTTTGACTATGAAATCAGCATGTGTTTTTGAAGGAAACTTCTTGGAAAGAAGTGAAGCCAACTGTAACACCCCAAAGCCCAAATTTGGGTTCAAGCTGGGTGACACGACCTGGGACACGGGCGTGTCCCAAGCCGTGTCCAGCTCTGTACTCGAGTAGGACGGATGCTTGTGAATTGTGAATACATAGCAAGCTCGAGATGAGCCCCTGGATTGTGTGTGCTGAATTGGAAAGCGGCTCTGCGAGAGCTGTGTGCGAAGCATGAAAGGGAAGGCCGACCCGCGTCAAGATCTGCGCTATTGACGAATTGAGCAACGGGAAAAGGATGACCTGGACCTGTGTTGTGAGATCGATTGGTGGCAATGCATGGGCGGATGCGGCCCCGACCCGGCTTGCTGCACCATAATGGTGGGTCGATCTAGATGCGATCTAAATGCTCAAGTTTGTCGTGAGGTTAACACATCTGAGTGGGATGGGCGGAATGTCCCTAGCATGCGTGTTGGTACACTAGGACCGGCCAACCAACAATTTAAAAACCTCTGCTCGGTGGTGGTGCCAAGGAGTCCGGCCCGCCGTAATGTTCCTTGCGTGCACGGAGCATCTGGTGGAGGCGGGCGGTTGTGATACTATTGTGATACTTGTTGTGATAGTTATATGTGATGAATGCGGTGCATACAAGGAAGGAAAAACTGCCCAGGGTAAGGGGTAGGGTCGTTATAATTGGTCAGCTAATGCTGACTGTTGCTTTGTTTACCGCTCTTGGGGTGGATGTCTAACTGCAGGTGCTGGCGGGTTGAATTGGATTGAGCGGATTGAAGCCCTTGTTGCTTAAAGGCTGTGCGAACAGAAAAGAGCATACCGAAAATTTGGAGTAATTTAAACTTTATTATCCAAAAAAAGGTATCTATTACAAAGGTATAACCTCCATTTTATAGAATGGAGGAGATGAGAGAGATTACAATTAAGCAATGTGGCACTAAATAATTACAGGAGTAAGCAGTTTAACATAAAAACAAGCCGAATAGACCCCGCGGTTAGACGAATAGGCTAAACGCCCGACCACCACAAGGACAGGAACAAGCCACCATAGGAGACCGCCAGGTCTCTAAGCCGCCCGAGAGACAAACCCATCAAACCGCCTGGATAACCACAGCTACAGTCCAGCCATCAAACTGCAGGAGAGAAACCGACATACCGCACGGTCTCTAAACCGCCAGAATCAGACCGCCAGACTGCCCGGTCTCCTTACAACAACACTCCCCCTCAAGCTGGAGCATATATGTTGATCATGCCCAGCTTGTCACAAATGTGAAGAAGGAGGCGGACACCGGCTTAGTGAAAATATCTGCCAGCTCTTTATCGGAGGTGACGAATGGAGTACAAATTTGTTTCTTCAAAATCTCTTCCCGAATAAAGTGGCAGTCGACTTCAATGTGTTTTGTTCTCTCATGGAAGACCGGATTTTTGGAGATGTATATAGCGGCCTTGTTGTCACAAAACATAGGTAGAGCATGATTGTAGACCTCTCCTAAGTCAAGCATGAGAGCTCGTTGTAACACCTCCCCTGTAATGTCCGTATAATATGGGTCCGGCCGGGGCCCCACAACATACAGACGCCACAACTTTAGTATTATATGATGATATAACTACACAACTCAAAACTCATAAGCAAACACAGCAGAAACATCAATCAAGACTAGAAGTTATCCACATTCATAAGAGTCTCGAAACGACCTTATGGCCTTACAACAAAAGAGAGTCCAAATTTCCAACAGTACATAAACATCAAAGTGTATAGGCACTCCTAAGCTACCTCGGCATGCAAGCCGTAAGTCAACAACATCAAACATACAAAAACACAAAAGTAAAGCCATTGCAAGGATGGTAACACTTCACGAGGCTTAGACCTTTCTGGCCGGCGATGTAGGTCCTGCTTGCGATCCTTACCCTGTAAAATTCGGTTGTAACGTGGGTCAGCAAAGACTGACGTCAAACTGTGTAACAAACACATCTCCTCCCGGCCGCCCCTAACGGACCCCGGGGTACCCCTCCAACCTGCAAGTCAGCACTTCATATACAATGTACATAAACAAGTATAGCACTATTGAACAGGCTTGGATGTCTCAAACAACATGCACATTCTCTACTGTTGAGCATATAAAGAAAAGGGGCCTATTATGCAGCATGAATGCAAAACCCAGGCTTCACCCAATGCACCCTAACGCGTATGCATCTAGCACATCATCACATCATCTGGGTACTCATCATTTCCCAATTGGCATTAAGCCGCAAACAAAGGGGGCACTGCAATTCCCCAATGGCATGCAAGCCGCCAAACGGAACTTTTGTCAAGGCCCCACCCGCTCATGGTCTTAGACCCGGGCTTGCCTGCAAGCTTTGACTTCTCATGTCAGGATTCTGTCTAACACACTGACCGATTCTAAGAAGCCTTGCTGGACCCCACCCGCTCATGGCCTCATTTCCCGGGCTTGCCCAATGCTTGACATTCTCGTCAGTCTCACAGAATGGGACTAGTCTCGCCGGGACACTCTCCACACATGACCTGCACGTCACGGGATAGCCAGCCGACCACGGAGACAAAGCCACGCCTTAGCACATTACAATCCAAATACCATTTCCACCCTAATCCCTCATTCATACTGCAACGTCCCCGCGCACCAAGGAAACTATCTACCGCCAATGCGGAGCTAACCTTGTCCTCTAAGGAAGCCATCTACTGCCATTGAGGAGCTAACCTTGACCGACCGTTCCGACTACACGTACTCACTCGAGAAAAAGGGGGAAAACAGCACAAACATCACAAACAGCATCTTGTCGCAACGGATTTCTACGAATCCTTAAAGCTCGTATGCAACATCACTGAGTCGGACTAACGGTCGTGACAACTGCTTCACCCATCATGCCTAATCCACTAACAGAGCGGATCTCTAATGCAAAAACATGTCGGGGACAGACTCAATCGATCCGGAGGTTTCTCTTGGACCTTGGCGACCCAAACCCTCTCATTTGAGAGTTTGGTGCCCAAAAAAAACTAGAAAGTAAAAGATGTTTTAAACATGCATCCTAAAACCAAGAGGAGAAGTGTCGTTACCTTCCGACCTCTCTTCCTCGCCATGGCAACCTAGCCGGATGAAAACCTTCGCAACGGTCTTACCTCCACGGATCTGGACTCGGCTCACGATTTGGAGCACCGGAGCTTCTCCGGAAGCAGGATCTCTCCTTCACCTCCCTCCTTGCTCTCCTTCTCTCTAGATCTTAGAAGAGAGTGTTTGAAGAAGAATGAGAGTTCTAAACCCTATTCCCAGACTTAACTCAGCAAGGGCAACCCTGTACCATCAGATCCCAAAAGAAGGGAAAGAATGGCCACGATCTGAACTGAAAATCAAAATACATGGGCCGAACACGGCTTGTGACACGCCCGTGTCCAAGGCCGTGTTCCCCAATCGACGCCGAAACCGTCACACCCAAACCAGGACACGGGTACATGACACACCCGTGTCACATTTGACACGGCCGTGTCCGACACGAACATGCCTGGGCTCCAGGCCGTGTTCAATCCCCATACACGGACCGACTCACAACCCGAGAAGGACACGGCCTTGGACACGCCCGTGTCCCAAGCCGTGTTTACCGTCTCGACACTTCGTCGAGCGAAAATCATCGACCTCCGGGGCTCTCGACGAACCCGGTACGACATGGCCATATACACGCCCGTGTCCTAGGTCGTGTTCCCTGCCTGGGTCGACACCTCCTCTGTGTCGACACCATTGTGTCGACACCTCCTCCGTGTCGACACAGAGACACCCTGGTGTCGACACCTCTGTGTCGACACCTCCTCTGTGTCGACACAGAGACACCTTGGTGTCGACACCTCTGTGTCGACACAGAGACACCTTGGTGTCGACACCTCTGTGTAGACACCTCCTCTGTGTCGACACAGAGACACCTTTGTGTCGACACCTCCTCTGTGTCGACACAGAGACACCTTTATGTCGACACCTCCTGTGTGTCGACACTGAAGTCTTCGGACGACAAAAGCTGTCGACAGAGGGAACACGTCTGTGACACGGGCGTGTACCTCCGACACGGGCATGTCGGAGGGCGTGTCCCCCCTCGAGTCGACGAAATGAGCGAAGAATCGTTGACTTCCCAAGCTCTCGACGAACCCGGTACGACACGGCCATGGACACGCTCGTGCCCTAGGCCGTGTGACCCTTACCAAGATCCAAACTTGGCCCTCGACGCTGCTCATCATTCTTTCGAATTTTGGGGCGTTAGAACTCTCTCCCCCTTAAAAGAATTTCATCCCGAAATTACCAGAAAGCAAAAAGAGGTACACAAAACTTAAATGATACCTGAACGGAAAAACTCTGGATACTCCTCCAGCATGGTTTGTTCTCGCTCCCAAGAGAACTCCTCACGGCCGCAGTTGTCCAATCAGACTTTCACGAGTTTGACCTCTTTGTTCCGCAACTGCTAAATTTCTGAATCCTCTATAGCAATTGGACGGACGCGCGTCCTCAAGTCTTCCTTTATCGGCACCGATGCTGATTCTGTCACCACATTAGCCTCTACCAAGGCTTTCCTCAATACTGAGACATGGAAGACGTCGTGCAATCCACTCAACTCTACGGAGCACGCCAACCGGTACGCTGCTTCTCCAACCCGTTCAACAACCTCAAAAGGTCCCAAAAACCTTGGACTCAACTTCTTGAGTCGGCGAATCCGTGAAACGCCTTTGAACGGCTTGATCTTTAAATAGATACAATCACCTACCGCGAACTCCAACTTCCGGTGGCGAGCATTAAAATAATTTGCTTGCCGATCTTGAGCCACTTTCATGCGCTCTTGAATGGTCCGTACCAACTCACAAGCATCAGCTACCACTTCTTTTCCCAATAGTTTGGTGTCTCCGCCTCTGTCCACGACATTGGTGTTCGACACCGCCTCCCATATAAAGCTTTGTATGGCCCATCTTTATACTTGCTTGGTACTATTGTTATACGCAAACTCCACCATGAAGAGGTGATCCTCCCATTTCGTGCCGAAGTCAAGAACACACATCATCAGCATATCCTCCATAGTACGGTTCGTCCTTTCGGTTTGCCCTTCAGTTTGAGGATGGAAAGCCGTACTGAACTTTAGCTTCGTGCCCAGACTTTTCTGAACCAACCTCCAGTCCTTGGACGTGAAACGTCCGTCACGATCGCTAACTACACTTTTAGGAATCTCATGCAGTCGCACAATGTTGCGAACATACAACTCCCACCAGCTTCTCCACGATGTCCTCCTTCCAGTTTGGGATGAAGTGAGCCGCTTTGGTTAAGCGCTCCATATATCACCCAAATCACGTTGTTACCCTGCTATGATCTAGGTAACTCATGCACAAAATCCATGGAGATGTCGAATTTTCATTCGGGGATTGGAAGAGGTTTCAGGAACCTGCCCGGCTTCTGACACTCGGCCTTCACCAAGGCATAAGTTTTATATCGATTCACGTACAAAGCTACGTCCCGCTTGAGTCCAGGCCACCAAAAGGATCTCTTCATATCCAAGTACATCTTTCAACTCCTCACGGAGCTTGCCGAACTGCGGTACACAAATCCTTTCGTCCTTCCTCAGAATCTCGTCAATCATCTCCCCGGCGCTGCTCTCGTCTTTTTGAGCTTCCACACGAATGGTTGAAACTCCACACCCAAACGAGTCGCTTCCCGAATACGATCAGACAAGTCGTTCTGCATTTCAATCTAGTTTAACGAGCAACGCTAGACTCGGCCCTTGTTACACACTCCAAGCCGAGGGACTCCCATTCCCGCACCAACCGCTCATCATGAGCTTCGATCCAATTCCCTTGCCCCGAGTATTTTCTACTCAAGGCATCTGCCACCACATTGGCCTTGCCTGACGTATACTAAATCACCACTTCGTAGTCTCCAAGGAACTCGACCCACCTGCACTGCCGCATATTCAAGTCCTTCTGATCTAGGAGATACTTCAGGCTTTTGTTATCCGTGAAGATCTCCACCTTCACACCATAAACATAGTGCCTCCACAATTTCAACGCGAAAATTACCACCGCCAACTACAAGTCATGAACGAGGTAATTCCTCTTGTAAGGCTTCAGTTGCCTAGACCCAAAGGCTATTACACTGCCATGTTGCACCAAAATGCAACCCAAACCGCATCCTGATGCGTCACTGTAGATTTGAAATCCTTCGGTCCCCATTAGTAGACTTAGGATTGGAGCCGTCATCAGTCTTTCCTTAAGTGTCTCAAATGACTGACTGCACTCCTGAGTCCACACAAACTTCTGATCCTTACGAGTTAGTGACGTGAGGGATAGAGCTATCCGCGAAAAGTTTTCCACAAATCTTCTATAGTACCCGGCTAGTCCAAGAAAGCTTCGGACTTCCGCCACGGTTCTCAAAACCGGCCAATCTCTGATGGCCTCCACTTTTGTTGGATATATCGCCACCCCATCCCCACTAATCACGTGCCTAAAAATTCCACCTTCGCGAGCCAGAACTCGCACTTTGAGAACTTTGCATAAAGCTGGTTCTCCCTCAACACTTGCAGGACCACTCTCAAGTGAGTCTCATGCTCCACCTCCGACTTGGAATACACCAGAATGTCATCAATAAAGATAACTACAAAAAAGTCCAAGTATTTCTGAAAACACTCGATTCATCAAATCCATGAATACGGATGGTGCGTTCGTCAGCCCGAACGACATCACCGAGAACTCAAAATGACCATACCTCGTACCAAACGTTGTCTTGGGTATGTCCTCGTCTCGAATTCGCAACTGATAGTATCCTGACTTTAAGTCCAACTTTGAATACACCAACGACCCCACCAGCTGGTCAAACAGGTCGTCAATCCGAGGAATCAGATACTTATTCTTGACGGTCAGTTTATTCAACTATCGGTAGTCTATGCACAGCCGCATACTACCGTCTTTCTTCTTTACGAACAACACCGGCGCGCTCCACGGTGAAGAACTGGGTCTGATGTACCCTTGCTCCAACAGTTCCTGCAACTGTACCTTGAGCTCAGCCAACTCTTTCGGTGCCATCCTAAACGGAGGACGCGACACCGGTCGTGCCTCTGACACCAACTCAATTGAGAAATCGATCTCCCGCCGAGGAGGTGCCCCAGGAAGATCTTCAGGAAACACATCCTCGAACTTTGCCACCACTGGCACTTTCCCAAGTGATAACATGGAAAGGCAAACCTCCAATAATGCTACAAGCGCTACTCCACCCTAGTTAACTGCCCACGCCAACTGCAAGACCGAAATCAGAGAACAAGCCACTCCATTAAGGCCCTCAAACTTGACCTCCGTCCGCCCTTCGCTCTTAGAGTCACCACCTTAGATAAGCAATCAATACTGGTACGCTGCTCCGCGAGCCAGTCCATTCACAAAATCACATCAACTAGACTAACGTTATGACCACTGCTATCAACACAAAGTCAACTCCGCTTAGCTCCCAACAAATGCGCCCTTTCTTCCCGGTGGTCATGAATGACCCATTGTGTAATAGCCCAATTTTTAGCAACATGCAACTTTTCGGGTGACACGGCCTGGGACCCGGGCGTGTCCCAGGGCGTGTCCAGCCCGTGTCAACGATCTCCTGGGAGTCGACGTTTTTCGCTCGACGATGTGTCGAGAGAGGGCACACGGCCAAGGATACGGGCGTATCCAAGGTCGTGTCGTGTGTTCGACGAATATTGCTCGACGATCGTCGAGTGTCGAGATATGGTCGTCGAGTGTCGAGAAGTGGCTGAACACGGCCTATGACACGGGCATGTCACAGGGCGTGTCCCTTCGGGTCAACAAACTCAGCCCGATGAATTTTGCGCTAGGGCGTGTCTTAGTGTCGTGTATGGGCACACGGCCTGGGACACGGGCGTGTCACAGGCCGTGTGAGTCTCGAGCAATTTTGGGATTTTTTCGCCTGATGAACACAGCCACAGACACGGGCGTGTCCGAAGGCGTGTTGGGTGACACGGCCCATGACACGGGCGTGTCACATGGGCGTGTCACTGGTTTGGATAAGTCGGTTTGCACCGCTTGAGGAACACGACCATGAACAGGGCGTGTCACAGGCCGTGTCAGGCAAAAATTAGCTTTTCTGGCAAAATCGTGGCCGTCCGTTCTTTCAGCTGGGATCCAATGGCTGACCTGCCTCCCTATTTCCTTAAGGCCGTGAATGAGAAGAGAAATCTCATTTTCTCATTTGGTCTTCTCTTTCTTCATTACTAGTGAGAGAAAGGGAGAGGAAGAAGGAGGAGGAGGCAAGGGGCTGGTCACCGGTGGTGCTGCGGTTTACCGACGAGAGATCCGAAGTCGGCGTTGCGGAGGAAAAGCTCTTGTGAGTCGTTCAAGCCAGCTTATAGTACATGGCACCAAAGTGGGCTTCAAGGGTAACGACTTCTTCCTAGCCATGTGAAGGCTTCCTTTGGCATATATTTGTGATTCCCCCACCAAGAGGTGACTGATTTTGGGAGTCTTTGGTGGATTCATGAAATCCCCTTTGTTGGCATATAGATTCGGAAATGGAGTATCGAATAGGCATGCTGTGTGAAGCCATCTGGACAGGTTGGTCTGGATTGGTGATGTTGCATACGAACCGGAGAAGACTCCGTGATAAACGTGTAGTTTAAGGAGTCAACGGATTATACCTGTGAAAGTAGTAGCTGGAAGTACTGGAGTGGTAGTCCAGGAAAATATCTGTGTTATGCTTGTGCTATTGGGTCATACCTGTGAATGAGACACAGGAAGTACTGTGTGACCAGGAAGGCCCTTGTGATGCTTGATGTCGTAGGGTGTCACCTGTGAAGCGAGTAACAGGAAGTACTGACATGGTAGCCAGGAAAGACCCCTGACATTTTGTGATATTGCGGTGTCCACTTGTGAAGCGAGTAACAGGAAGCACTGGTATGCCCAGGAAAGACCCGCTATGTTGTGAATGGGTGTAGATAAATACCCAGGCTGAATGCCAATAACAGGATTGGTGAGACCGACCCGCGCCTTTGATGAAGCGCGAGTACGCCGTACTCGTTGAAGGTAAGGCGATTTGAGCAACGGGGGGTGGAGGATCCGACCTGCGTTATGTCCGTCCGACGTGGACCAGAAAGTGTGGTCTGTTGGAGCGCATAACGAGAGTCTTAGGCCTGCGCGCCATGACACAATGGGGGGCTACGGGCCATCCCGGTGTAGTAAGACTAGAACTCCGGCTGCACGCCATGGAGTAAATGCTCAAGAGAATTACCGTTGGGTGGTGACCCCGGATACGGTGGTGGGCAAGTGCTTTGCCAGAATACCAAGAAGTGCCTGAGTGCACGGACCGTTGGTTCGGGTGGCAAATGGTTGTGATGGCATGTATGCGTGAAAGCACATTAGATATTGTTGTCATGCTTGTGATATATTATGCCTGCAGGGAAGATTACCGCTGCCCGAGAGAATGGGTAGGGTCGTTATAATTTGGTCAGCTGAACGCTGACCGTTGCTTCTGTTTGTCACCGTTGGGTGGTTGTCCCTGAGCAGGTGCTGGAGATCCAAGCGGGACGCATAAAGGTTGATGTCCATGCTGCTGTTGCTGCTGCTGCTAGCCCTCGAAGGCTTATGCTGCTTGTTCTGTTTTTCTTTTATTGTGGTCGGCCTGCGCGCCAATCTTTTTAGGTCACTGTTTGAAAGCCATGTAAGTCCATAAGGCCAACTTTTGTACTCGTGTAAGACATTCCTATGTAGATATATACAAGTGGGGTTGTGTTATTTGTTGACATTCATTGGTGGAGTTCAAGTGTTAGTATAGGCTTCGCTAGAATGCAATGTGTTAGGTGCGCTGCGCTACTCTGGTATCATCTCGTACCTTCACCGCCTGTTTTGTGATATATGTTGTGGGGCCCCGGCCAGACCTTCTAGTATATACCATATGAACGGATGGGGTTGTTACACATTGGGCATGCGCACCTTCAGCTCCGCGTCCACCGAAAATGATTCAACCCCAATCCTCCAGATGAAGCTTTCCGCAAGAAAGGAGTGTGACGCTCCTGTATCAAACAATACCCTAGCAGGGTATCCGGAAACTAACACAAAGCCTAAAACATAGACATCAATCATAACAGTCTAAAAGCATGAAGCACAAGGTTAACTTAAACTTCCTCATACCTGTCACCACATCGGATTGGCGGATCGCTTCCTGCTGCCCAAGTTGTAGGCCCTTGGTTGCACCTGTTGGAACTGAGAAGCACTAGACTCCGCCATCTTCCCTTTTTCTGTGGCACTGGGCCGGAGCGCACAGTTTGCACTTGCCTTGCCTCCTGCACTGCACCTCCTTGGTTACAAAAACGAGCAATGTGCCCCACCTTACCACAGTTGAAGCACGTCGGTGGCCCTTAGAGTGAGACCCTCCGGACGTCCACTTACTTTTCTCACCGGACTTGTACGGGTGAGGCTTCCTCCTCCATCTATTCCCTTCTGACTTCCTTGGGATTGAGAAGGCTTCCCTTCTCCTTGCTTGGGCGCAAAACCTTTACGACATTGGCTCCGCTCCGGATCACTCTCCAACGTCCTGCCGCCTCAACCAACTCATTAAAACCGGCTCTCTTCATAGCGATGAGGGGTTGTCTTAGATTCTCCCTCAGCCCCTAGTAGAAGAGGTTATCCCTCTCTTCATCGTCCGCCATGGTCGTCCCCGGCGTAATGACCCAAACGAGTGAACTCCTGAACATACTCGTCCACCGTCTTATCTCACTGCATCAAGTGCAGAAATTGCCTCTGAAGGGTCAACCTTGTCGAAACAGGTATGTACTTCTTTAGGAAGGCATCCCCAAATTCTTCCATGGACTGGGTGCGTCCAGGAAATTGGCGGCCGCTATAGCTCACCCACCACAACTTTGCGTCTCCCTCCAATATGAAGGCCACAAACTCAGATTTCTTCTCTTCCGTAATCTCTACCGCCCTCAGGTGCTCTAGAATTCATGCCCACCAATCATTCGCATCAGTCAGAGTACCGACTCCTTTGAACGTCGGGGGATGGAAGCTCAGAAAGTACTTCATCTGCCGGTCTCCATGCCCGACAACCACCCTTTCTGCCAAAGGCTCTACTCGCCTGGCTTCTTCGCCCGGCACAGCCGTCGCCGTATCCGGTGTAGCAGGGGTTGCTACCTGAGCTGTTGCTGCAGCCTGGGCTGCCACCATAGCTTCTGCTAGCATGCGACAGAAGTCAGCTGGGTTTACACCCATGCCCAAAGGACCTTGAGCTATGGCGCTGCTCGCCGAAATCTCTTCTCTTGGTCTCGAAGTACCCGCCTCGTTGCTTGCACTCTTAAGAAAAGCAAGAAAACAAGGAATCAGTCTCTAATCACAAGACTCAAGCAGAAGTACACTCACAGTCCCGCATTACTCTTAAGTGGATAACTTCTATACGCACTGACCTTGAATCAAACCTTACTTTGATACCAAATTGTAACACCTCCACTTTAATGTCCGTATAATATGGGTCCGGTCGGGGCCCCACAACATACAGACGCCACAGCTTTAGTATTATAAGATGATATAACTACCCAAACTCAAAACTCATAAGAAAAACACAGTAGAAACATCAACCAAGACTAGAAGTTATCCACATCCATAAGAGTCTCGAAACGACCATATGGCCTTACAACCAAAGAGAGTCCAAATTTCCAACGTATATTAACATCAAAGTGCATAGGCACTCCTAAGATACCTTGGCATGCAAGCCGGAAGTTAACAACATCAAACATACAAAAACACAAAAGTAAAGCCATTGCAGGATGGTAACACTTCATGATACTTAGGCCTTTCTGGCCCGGCGAGCTAGCTCCTGCTTACGATCCTTGCCCTGTAAAATTCGGTTGTAACGTGGGTCAGCAAAGGCTGACCTCAAACTATGTAACAAACACATCTCTTTCCCGGCCGCACCTAACGGACCCCAGGGTCCCCCTCCAACCTGCAAGTCAGCACTTCATATACAATGTACATAAATAAGTAAACGCTATTGAACAGGCTTGGATGTCTCAAACAACATGCACGTTCTCTACTGTTGAGCATATAAAGAAAAGGGCCTATTATGCAGCATGAATGCAAAACCCGAGCTTCACCCAAGGCACCCTAATGCGTATGCATCTAGCACATCATCACATCATCTGGGTACTCATCATTTCCCCATTGACATTAAGCCGCAAACAAAGGGGCACTACAATTCCCCCAACGACATGCAAGCCGCCAAACGGAACTCTGCCAAGGCCCCACCCGCTCATGGTATTAGACCCTGGCTTGCCTACAAGCTCTGACTTCTCATGTCAGGATTCCATCTAACACAGGGACCGATTCTAAGAAGCCTTGTCGGACCCCACCCGCTCATGACCTCATTGCCCGGGCTTGCCCCATGCTTGGCATTCTCGTCAGTCTCACAGAAGGGGACTAGTCTCGCCGGGACACTCTCCACACATGACCTGCACGTCACGGATAGCCAGCCGACCACGGAGATAAAGCCACGCCTTAGCACATTACAATCCAATTACCATTTCCACCCTAATCCCTCATTCGTACTGCAATGTCCCCACGCACCAAGGAAACCATCTACCGCCAATGTGGAGCTAACCTTGTCCTCCAAGGAAACCATCTACCGTCATTGAGGAGCTAACCTTGTCTGGTTCCGACTACACGTACTCACTCGAGAAAAGGGGGGAAACATCACAAACATCACAAACGACATCTTGCCGCAACGGATTTTTACGAATCCTTAAAGCTCGTATGCAACATCATCGAGTCAGACTAACGGTCGCGACAACGGCTTCACCCACCATGCCTAATCCCCTAACGGAGTGGATCTCTAATGCAAAAATATGTCGGGGACGGACTCAATCGACCCGAAGGTTCCTCTTGGAACTTGGCGACCCAAACCCACCTCATTTGAGAGTTTGGTGCCCAAAAAAACTAGAAAGTAAAATATGATAAACATACATCCTAAAACCAAGAGAGAAGTGTCATTACCTTACGACCTCTCTTCCTCGCCATGGCAACCTAGCCAGATGAAAACCTTCGCAACGGTCTTTCCTCCACGGATATGGACTCGACTCGCGATTTGGAGCACCGGAGCTTCTCCGGCAGGCGGATCTCTCCTTCACCTCCCTCCTTGCTCTCCCTTCTCTCTAGATCGTAGAAAGAGAGTGTTTGAAGAAGAATGAGGGTTTCTAAACCCTATTCCCGGACTTAACTCAGCAAGGGCAACCCTGGACCATTAGATCCCAAACGAAGGGAAAGAACGTTCACGATCTGAACTGAAAATCAAAACACTTGTGCCGAACACGGCTTGTGACACGCCCGTGTCTAAGGCCGTGTTCCCCAATCGACGCAGGATCGTCGAACCCAAACCAGGACACGGGTACATGACATGCACGTGTCATATTTCATAAGGCCGTGTCCAACACGAACACACCTGGGATCCAGGCTGTGTTCAATCCCCTTACACGGACTGCTCACAACTCGAGAAGGACACGACCTTGTACACGCCCGTGTCCCAAGCCGTGTTTACCATCTCGAGACTTCGTCGAGCGAAAATCATCGACCTCCTAGGCTCTCGACGAACCCGGTACGACACGGCCATGGACACGCCCGTGTCCTAGGCCGTGTTCCCTGCCTGGGTCGACACCTCCTCTGTGTCGACACCATTGTGTCGACACCTCTGTGTCGACACCTCCTTTGTGTCGACACAGAGACACCCTGGTGTCGACACCTCCTCTGTGTCGACATAGAGACACCTTAGTGTTGACACCTTTGTGTCGACACCTCCTCTGTGTCGACACAGATACACCTTTGTGTTGACACCTCCTCTGTGTCGACACAGAGACACCTTGGGTCGACACCTCTGTGTCGACACCTCCTGTGTGTAGACACTCAAGCCTTCGGTCGACAAAGCAGCTCGACAGAGGGAACACGCCTATGACACGGGCGTGTACCTCCGACACGGGCGTGTCGGAGGGCGTGTCCCCCCTCGAGTCGACGAAATGAGCGAAAAATCGTCGACTTCCCGAGCTCTTGACGAACCCGGTATGACACGGCCATGGACACGCCCGTGTCCTAGGCCGTGTGACCCTTACCAAGACCCAAACTTGGCCCTCGATGCTGCTCGTCCTTCTTTCAAATTTTGGGGCGTTACACTCGTAACCACTTCAGTTCACATGTGGTCGACGTCATACTTCGATATTCTGCTTCAGCGCTGGACCTGGAGACGACAGATTGTTTTTTGCTCTTCCAGCTCATAAGATTTCCTCTCACAAAGGTGCAAAAGCCCGACGTTGACTTGCGGTCTCCTTTATCATCAACATAGCTTGAATCAGAGTACGCTTCAATCCTCAAATGTCCATTCTTCTGAAAGAGAAGTCCTTTCCCAAGAGCTGATTTAATATACTCCAATATCCTCATAGCAGACTGTAGATGGCACTCTCTAGGAGCTTGTATGAATTGGCTAACCTTGCCTACATCATAGGCAATGTCGGGTCTGGTCACTGTGAGATATATAGTTTACCAATCAGACGTCTGTACCTCGTAATATCAGAAAGAAGAGGAGAGTCATCCGTCCATGTTTTATCTTCTCCAGTCACCATGGACATCGGGCAGTTTAGCCCCAGTCACCCTGCCTCTTTTAACAGTCAAGAGCGTACTTCCGTTGGGAGAGGACAAGAGAATCGGGCTTCCGAGAAATTTCTATCCCAAGAAAGTATTTTGGAGAGCTCATATCCTTTGTAACTAGGTGTTGTCGAAGATGCTTTTTTGTCAGGATTATCCCAGCTTGGTCATATCAAGTAAGAAGAATATCATCCACATATACTACAAGAACCACTAGACACAGAGAAGTTTATGAGTAAATAGGGAGTGATCAGCAGAACTTATCGTAAAACCTACAACCGCCACAATCCCGCTAAACTTGTCAAAACAAGCACGAGGACATGTTTTAGGCCATAGATAGCCTTCTTGAGCCGGCAAACCCTATGTCTCCCCCTGAGCAACATACCCTGGAGGTTTCTCCATATAACATCTTCCTGAAGATCCCCATAAAGAAAGGCATTCTTGACATCCAGGTGTGAAATGGCCAATCCCTGTTGACAACCACATAGAGAAGGACCCTAATAGTGCTGAGATGAGCAACTGGAGAGAAATTGTCAAAGTAATAACGTCATAAGTTTGGGTAAAACCCTTGGCAACAAGCCAAGCCTTATAACGATCCACACTGCCATCGGGGGAGGAACTTCACCACAAAGACCCAGCGGCAGTCAACAACATCTGTGCCGAAAGGAGGAGGAACTATGGTCCAAGTACCTCGTTCAGTGAGAGTAGTGATCTCCTCATTCATGTAGCTTTCCAATGAGAAATAGTAAGGGACTCCTGGTAGGAACGGGTGGGGTGGCAGTGGCCAAGATAGCCAGTGCAAAGCTCTGCGAGAAGGGTAAGACGATCATAGGAAATAACTGCAGCAAGCGGGTGTTGGTGTACATACATGAACCCCTTTGCAAAGAGCAATGAGAAGATCCAGGTCAGCGAGTTCCTTAGTATCCGGAGCATCCGTGGTGGAGAGAGCTGGCCCGGGAGTAGAGAGAGACAGCTGCAGAGAGGAGGGAGATATCGCGGGAGGAGGACATGGCGGAGGAGACAGTGGATATGGTGGAGATGGTGGAACGTCAGTAGGAGCAGAGGGAATGGATGGGTGGTATGAGAAGTAGGATCAGCAGAAGGAGAGGAGAAGTGGGAGAGAAGTAAGATGCATTTTCAAAGAAGGTGACATCCGCAGAGACAAACTGCTTGCGGGTAATGGGGTCAAGCAACATACCTTTCTGAGTGGTAGAGTACCCCAGAAAGACACATTTAGTGGCCCGTGGTGAGAGTTTGTCACGGGTGGAAGTGGGAGAGTGCACAAAGGTGGTGCACCCAAAGATGCGCAGAGTAAGAGGAAACAGATTCTTGTTCGGATAAAGAATGGAGATGGGATGACACTGTGGAGAAATGTGGAGGGAATGCGATTGATGAGATAACAGGAGAGGAGGACATCATAGCCCCAATAGGAGCGAGAAACATGCATTTGAGTCAGCATAGTGCGGGCGACATTGAGGAGGTGATGGTTTTTGCGTTCCGCCACCCCATTTTGTTGTGATGTGTAGACACAACTAGTTTGATAAATAACACCATGGTGCATACAAAAGAAGAGAAATCATGGCTAAGATACTCCTTAGCATTGCCAGAATGAATGATTTTAATAGAGGTATCAAACTGAGTCTTAATCATATAATAAAATGATGTCCAGATAGAGAACAGTTCGGAGCGATCCTTTAGAAGATACACCCACGCACACCTAGAAAGATCATCAATAAATGTGACAAAATATGAACTACCCCGACCGATGGTGAGGGTAGGAGCCCGAGCCCATACGTCAGAGTGAACGAGGTCGAACGGACGGGAAGAGCCACGACTTTGCGTTGGTGGGAAGGATGAGCGGTGATGCTTGCCGAGCTGACATGCATCACAGTTTAGAGGAGGATGATGAGGAGGGAGGTGGGGCAGAAGCTGGAGCAGAATCCTGGGAGGAGCATGTCCAAGGCGAAGATGACATTGGAGAAGATCTGTAGAGGAGGAGGAGAAGACGGATAGAGCAGAAACGTTGTCGAGGAAGTAGAGGCTGCCGCTCTCAGTCCCAGTAGCAATCGTCCGTTGGGAGTCCGGATCCTGAAAAGAACAAGAAGTAGGAGTGAATGTGACGGAACACCATAGTTGCTTGCATAGAGAAGTAACCGATAATAAATTACAAGGGAACTTGGGCACATAGAGGGTATCTGCCAGGTGAAGAGACTGAGTGACTTGAACCACTCCCGTCCCATTGACCGGTGAGGAAGAGTCGTCCGCAACAAAGACTGGAGGCAACCGATCATGTTTTCTAGAAGAGAAAAATACTGAGTATTGTCTATCATATGATTGGTAGCACCATAGTCAATCAACCATTTGTCTGAGTAACAACGTGACCACTACCAGAAGATGTGACCACCGAGACGGACTGCATGGAGGAGGTGGAGGCCATAGATGAGAGGCCGCACGATCAAACAGGAGGCCGCGCGATCAAACAGGAGGCAGCGAGAAAAAGGTCGTGACGACAAGGGCAGAAACACCAAGTCAGCCGAACAGCAAGCAGGATGTGCGGCAAGGAAGACCGCATCCAAGAAGCAGAGCAAAGTAGAGGGAATGAAGTCGCATGGCTAGAGAAAAGGTCGCGCGAATAGGAGAGAGAGAATAACACAGGAACTGGGAGGAATTCGCGAGGAAGGCAAACAGGTCGTGCGAACAGAGCAGAGACCGCTTGAATAAAGGGAGATCGTGGGGAGAGAAGAGGCAAAGAAACGGCGAAAACAGGTAGCGGAGACAAAGAAAGAGACAGGCCGCGCACACAAAGGGCAGCGACTAAGAGGAGACAGAAACAAGTCGCGCGGAGGAAACAAGTCGAAAACAAGTCGCGAGAAGAAGGAGCAAGCCGCGTGGAAAGAGGAAGCTCACAGAATCAGGAGGAAAAGATCGAGTGCTCTGATACCATGTGCGAACAGAAAAGAGCAAACCGAAAATTTGGAGTAATGTAAACTTTATTATCCAAAAAAGGTATCTATTACAAAGGTATAGCCTCTCTTTTATAGAATGGAGGAAATGAGAGAGATTACAATTAAGCAATGCGAGACTAAATAATTACAGGATTAAGTGGTTTAACATAAAAACAAGCCGAACAGAACGCGCGGTTAGACGAATAGGCTAACTGCCCGGCCACCACAAGAGACAGGGAACAAGCCGCCATAGGAGACCGTCAGACCACCAAGTCTCTAAGCCGCCTGAGACAAACCATCAGACCGCCCGGATAACCATAGCCACAGTACAACCATCAAAACGCAGGAGAGAAACCGACAGACCGCGCGGTCTCTAAACTGCCAGAATCAGACCGCTAGACCGCCCGGTCTCCATACAACAACAAAGGCCCTTGAAGGCCGTGCGAAGTCTTGGATTTCATGTGTGGCCGGCCTGTGTGCCGATGTGTGAAGCTGTATATTTGTAAAGAGAAACATGTAAGGACTTAAGGCCATGAACGTTGTGTATTTGTATACATTCCTGGTGTTATATATAAATGTGTGGTTTATATCTTTAGTGGACATTCATTCTGTTGAGTCCTTACAACGTAAAATGTTTTCACTAGAATGCTCTGAGTTAGGATGCGAGTAGAACGTGATTTTGATATTCATACGTAATTCCGCCGTTTGTCTGTGAAATATGGCGTGGGGCCCCTGCCAGACCCACCGTTATATTTCATATGACGAATGGAGATGTTACACCAACCATCTTTGACTTGTAACCAACATGTGCTCTTAAAGGAAGCTTCTAGGAAAGTGGCCAAAGAAAGGCTCATGACATGTGTTTTTTGACCGAAGGAAGCTTCATCCACATACCATCTAACACCTTTAGCTCCTTGATTTTGGCCCTATAAATCGGGATGAAGGAGGAGGGGTAAGGCAATCCACTTCTATCCAAACTCAAGCACTGGAATATTTCTAGAGAGGCCTTTGCGACAATTATCTTAGTTTGGGAGAGCTTTCAGACGTTGTTGTACGACGTTGACGAGGAGTACTTCATCTACACAGATTGGATTTGTAGCAGATTTGGGTAAGGATTTGAAGAGGCATCTTGAAGAGAATTTGTGTAATCTGTCTGGTCCGCCACTATTGGTAACTTGAAGTTTTTTGTTACTATTTATTGTATTGTGTAGTGTGAAGCTGATGAAGATCCTATAAGGATCGATGAGGGAAAGCCTTGTAATTGTCTATTATTTTATACATTTTAGTGACGGATTTCCGGGTTGGACTCCGATCGTCCCGTGGTTTTTACCATATTGGGTTTCCAAGTTAAATCTTTGTGTCACTCTTATTGCTGTTATTTTGTGTTGTGTTTTGGTTGTATATCGTTAAACGGTTGTGCAGGTATTTGCTTGAACTAATTACAGGTGCTCTTGTCGTGCTTGTGTGCTCTCTAGCACAACAAGTGGTATCAGAGCAGGTTCATTATCAGAGCAATTATCAGGCTGAACTGCCTGAGATTTGAGACTAGTCAATTAGATATTTTGGGTTAGTGATTGGGTGCGGTAGGTGACGACCATTGGTCTGCACCCTGTCCTCTTTGATTACTTTCTTTGGAATAATTGGCTTAAAGAACCGAGGTCAGTCTGATCAGTGACAGAGCATGATGGAGTCTACATCGGGTTTAGGTTTAGGCTCCGAGCAAATAATGAAACCAAACGGCACAAACTACTACTAGTGGCACTTATTAATGGAAGATCTCATTTATATGAAAGGATGATATGCTCCTATCTTTTAGGAGATACATAAAGACACAGATCCAAATAAATGGAAGGTGGAGCATCAAAAGCTATGTGGATTCATCAAACAATTCGTTGAGTCAAACATATACAATCATGTTGCAAGTATTGTTGATACGAAGATACTTTGGAAGACTCTTGAGACATTGTATGCCAAGAGTACTGACATAAACATACTATATTTACTAAAGAAGTTAGGCGAGTTTAGATATAGAGAGGGATCACCTATTCTTGATCATGTGAACAAATTTCAAGGCATCATTGACCGACTCATTGCTATGAAGGTGACTTTCAAGGACAAAGTCAATGCATTGTGGTTGTTGAAGTCTCTTCTAGACTCTTGGGAGATGGTCATAGTTTCTCTGATCAACTCCTCTCCCAGTGACATTATTACTATGAAAATTGTCAAGAGTGGCATCCTAAACAAGTAGGTACGAAGAAAATTACAAGTACATTGAGGCTCTTCTTCACGATCTGATGTCCTCTACACTGAGCCCAGGGGAAGAGGCAGGAGCAAGAGTAGAAGAAGGAAAAGTGAAAGAAGTCAAAGTGGAGGGAAGTCAAGATCCCCCTACCAGAATGTGGAGTGTCATTACTGCCACAAGAAGGGACATATCCAGATGTTTTGTTATTCTCTAAAGAATGACGAAAGGAAGAAAGGAGTGTCTACTGATGATAAGGAGAGTCACACTGTAACTACTGTATATACAATGGAGGATGATGTCATCATAACTGGAGATGATGTCACAACTGCACTCTCATGTGATGACCGAAGTTGAATTGTAGACTCAGGTTCTTCTGCATATATCTCCCACAATAGTGAGTTATTTTCCACTTACACGACTCACGACTGTTAATTTCTTAGAATGGGCAATGACTACATGTCTAAAGTCATCGGGAGGGGAGGTATGCACTTGAAAACTAGCACATGAGGTTTGTTGATTCTGCGGGATGTACGACATGTATCTGACGTCCGCTTTAACCTAGTATCAGTTGGAAAGCTAGGTGATGAAGGACACTTCAGTGTCTTTGGTGGAGATTCTTGGAAGTTGATTATAGGACCAATCGTTATTGCTAGAGGTTGGAGTGATACTGACATATATTATACGGAAGGAAGGTTTGAAATTGTTCAGGCTAATACTGACAGGGATGGAGCATTTGTATCCTTATGGTACATGAGATTATGTCATATCAACCAGAAGAAAGTGAGATGTCTCTCCAAAAAAAGATTATCATTGATCTATCTGCAGATATACTGGAGAGATGTGATCACTGTATGACTGGAAAACAAAATAGAGTTTCATTCCTGAGTCATGCTTCCACCAGAAAATCTGAGCCACTAAAGCTCGTACATACTGATGTTTGTGGACCACTGAAAGTCCAGACGAGAGGAGGAGCATCCTGTTTTGTGATGTTCATTGATGATTTTTCAAGGAAGCTTTAGGTCTATGTTATTAAGACCGAAGATGAGGTCCTCGACACTTTTCGGAGATTCCACGTCATGGTGGAAAGACAATCTGGGAGAAAGCTAAAGTGCATCATGTCTGACAATGAGAGAGAGTATATTGGTCTCTTTGATGAGTACTGTAAAGAGCAAGGGATTGGACATGAAAAGACTCCACCTAAGATGCCACAGCTGAATGGTGTAACTAAAAGAATGAATAGGATGAGGTGCATGTTGTCCAGGTTAAAGCTACCTGATATGTTTTGGGGGTGAGACTTTATACACAGCTGCACACATCATCAACTTCTCTCCCAACTATGCATTATAGGAGGATGTTCCTAATAGGGTCTGGTATGAGAAGGACTCTTCATATAGTCACTTAAGGGTCTTTAATTGCAGAGCCTTTGTGCACATCCCACGAGACGAAAGATCAAAGTTAAATTCCAAGACCCGACAATGCTTTTTTCCGGGATATGGACGTAGCGGCGAGTTTGACTACAAGTTCTTTGATCTAGTTGAGAAGAAACTTGTATGCAGTTGTGATGTTATATTTTGTGAGGATCAGACTATTATTCCTAAGAAGATTGAAAAGGCTGACTCTCGTACTAATTCAGAGTCTCCTATGATTTGAGGTGACGATACTGAGGAGGTCGTAGAGCCTGATCCAATATAAGGCATTGATCCACTTTCAAATCAAGAGGACACTATTGATGGAGAGCATACATAGGACATCATTGATGATGTGTCTACACCATCAGCTGAGCTCGCGCCACAGAGGTCTGATAGAATTAGACACCCTTCTTCAAGATATTCCGCTACTAAGCATATTTTATTGACCGATATAGTGGATCCATAGAGTTATGATGAGGCAGTGGAGAGTTTAAAGAAGAAGCAGTGGATAATTGTTATGCAAGAGGAGATGCATTCCCTACAAGTGAATCACACTTATGAGTTAGTGAAATTGCCAAAGGGCAAGAAAGCTCTGAAGAATCGGTGGATCTTTAGAGTGAAGCAAGGAGACCTAACCACATCACTCAGATACAAGGTCAGATTAGTGGTAAATGATTTTAATCAGAAACAGGAAGAAGATTTTGATGAGATTTTATCTCCTATTATGAAAATGTCATCTATTCGGGTAGTTCTTGGCCATGCTGTGAGGCTAGACTCGGAGATCGAGTAAATGGATGTAAGGACCGCCTTTCTATATGATGATCTTGAGGAGGAGTTATATATGGAGCAACCTGAAGATTTTAGGGTGAAAGGGAAGGAGAGGCTAGTTTGTCGCCTGAAGAAGAGTTTGTATGGACTGAAGCAAGCCCCACAACAATAGTACAAGAAATTCAATGCTTTATAGGGGAGATAAACTTCAAGAGGACCACCCTTGATCACTGCATGTTTATAAAGTAGCATGCTCTAAGGGATTTCATCATCTTGCTCCTCTACGTTGACGACATGCTGATAGTTGGGAGGAGTACTGCTCGCATTACCGAGCTGAAGCGGCGTTAAGCTCCATATTTGCGATGAAGGACTTGGGAGCTACGATGATCATCTTAGAGATGCATATTCAAAGAGATAGAGACTTCAAGTTACTTTGGTTATCACAAGAGAGATACATCAGAAATGTACTACAGAGGTTCAGTATGGATCAAACAAAGAAGGTGAATACACCGCTTACAACTCACTTCAGATTTACTACTGACCAATGCCTAAGCACACCTAAGGAGAAAGATGTGATGCCTAAGGTCCCTTATGCTTCTGCAGTTGGCAGTATTATATACACGATGGTGTGCATCCGCCCTGATATATAATATGTGATTGGCACTGGTAATAGGTTTCTCTCTGACCCCAGGATGGAGCATTGAAACGTTGTGAAGTAGATTCTAAGATACCTACATGGGACTTCAGACATGACATTAAAGTTTGGAGGTAGTGAGCAAGAGCTACTGGGCTATACTAATGCTTATATAGCTGGGGATTTGGACTATAGAAGATCGACTTCCGAGTACCTAATTGTTGGATCCATAGTTGATTTGGGCTAGGTTCACTAACTTCGAATGATGTGACCCAACATGTATAGCCATGGTCATAGTTGTCTCCTAGAGTATAGGCCAAGTCCTTAAAGTCAACATCAGATGGACCAGTTATCAACAAGACTATCATGGACTCAATACTTAGAAGATTTCAAGACCAAGTAAAATGAGTTCGACGTTCGTCGAACTCAGGTCGACGAAAGACGTTCTCAGCTCGACGATCTTGAGATATTTCTCTGAGTTGAGCTCGACGATCTTCATTCTCTGGTCGACGAAAATTGGGACACTTCAACAAACTAAAGTCAGATTATTCTAAGTCAAACTTCAGACTTTGGTCGACGAACAAGATTCTGAGCTCGACGAACTTGGACCTCGAGTTCACAACAACCTTCTGTTAGAAGATCTCAGGTCGACGAAGTAAACTTCTCAGGTTGACGAACTCAGTACTCTACTCGACGAATTCAGAAAACCCAGAAGATTTGTGTTGACACTTAGGGCATGTGTCGACACCAACTATGTCGACACCAGAAAACTTGTGTCGACACCAAGACTAATCAGTCGATACCCACCTGTGTCGACACCAGAAGATTCATGTCGACACACAGAATATCAGTCAACACAAAATTCTTGATTAAGTCCAGAATTGTTGCTGAACTCCAGTCGACGAATGCAATGGTCAGCTCGACGAACATCAGACAGAGAATTGGCAACAGACAGTAGTCAAGTTTTCAGCTCGACGATCTTGGAACTCATCTCGACGAACAGAAGCTGTCTGGTCGACGAATACAAAATCTTAGTTTGACGAACTAGTAACTCAGCTCGACGAATTCTGTTATTCGTTCGGCGACTCCAGACTTAGCCATTTCCGGCCTTCTGTCCTCATTCTAATGCGAAATTCCTAGTAATTAATGCTCTACATTCTCTGATTGTATCCGTTAGAAGGAGCATTGATTACGGTCTTCTTCAGGAATATTACTTGCCGATTTTCCACGGGACAGTTGAGGAAATGATTCAATGCCGATTATTCTCAAGGCGTCAGCATTAATTACCGATGATTCAAATTTTTGAAAAGATATAGAAGAATACAAGATCGATAATCGACAGTGAGTAAGGAGATACTCAGTCAGAAAAACAAAGACACACAGACTGACTGCAAGAATTCATACAGTAGCAGAAAAGCATCACACAGAAAATCATACTGAACTTTACAGTGACATGCAGTGATCATACCTCCAAGACTTCCAAGGACAAAAAATAACAAATCAGTCAAGAAGCTTCTGCATCACTGCCTGTCAAGAACTCTGATTGAAGACCTATCACCCTACAGCAAAGCTTCCAAATTTTCCTAAACCATTCAATATTTCAGGGGGAGCTTTTTGCTAAACATCAATCCACTTAAGTCTTCTCAGTTATTGAGAAAGAGAAGACAAAATCACTCTCTCCCCCCTCCTGTATAAAGGGTTGTCATCTCCCTTCAAAAGTGATTCCTGGTTGCAAGTCTTCTAACCAAAAGACTTGATTTGGTTTTGGGGGACCTGATCAAAACCCATTGTGTCATGCATCTGATCAAAAACCTGAGTGGATTCTACCAGGTTGGTAGAAGATGAACTACCCATATTTGGGAACCACTATAAATTTCTTGTGTCGATGGTTGCCTATCTTTTTCTTTTTGTTCTTGTTGTGTGGCTGTGATTAAGTTTACTATTTTATGTTTTCTAGTTTCCTACTTACTGCACCTTTTAGTTTACAGCAAAAGCTGTAACAGCACCTTTGTAGGGACCTAACAAATTTTAATATACTCTATTCACCCCCCCCCTCTAGAGTATTGTAGACCTAACCCTCACTTTCAATTGGTATCGAAGCAGGTTCCTTTGGTTGCAACAAGTTAAATTTTGAACAAAAATTCCCTTATTAGATCTACACATCACTTCATTCATTTAATTTTAAAGTAGAAAACATAGCCATGACACAGAATAAAGATTATGCAAGCACCAGACCTCCAGTTTGCAACTTGCAAAAGTTTGGAATCTGGAAGCAAGAATCAAGCTATATATGAATTCTATTGATGAAGATATCTTTGCTTCCATCTTAACAGGAGTACCTCCGCCACCTGCAGCTCCTTCAAGTAACTCTACAAATATGTCTGCAGTACCTCCTCCAGATTATAATGATGCTTACAGGAAAGCCAGATGATGCTGCCAAAAACCATGAATATATTGGCACAAACAATGTCTGATGACATTTTCCAGAAGGTTGCTGAGTGCACATCAGCAAAACCCATTTGGGATTCCCTAAACAAAATGGTTGATGGATCAGCTGATGAAAGGAAGGATAGGAGATCAAATCTCATATCCAATTTGAGAATTTCAAGAAGCAGGAAGCTGAGACAGTTTCAGAGATGTACAATAGATTAAGCTCAATATTAATGAGCTAAAAACTCTGGACAAGGTCATCACTCTCACTGAAGTGAATGACAAAATTCTGATGTGCTTCTCAAGCTCATGGGACACAAGAATTTGGCTCATCAAGGAGGTCAGATGCCTAAATGAGATTTCAACTAAATCTCTATTGGGTAAACTAAAGTCTTATGAGCAGTTAATAAAGACAAGGGAGGCTGCTGAACAAAGAACACCTCCAGCAGCTAGAAGAGAACAGAGCATAGCTTTCAAAGCCTCAGAAGAATCAGAATCTTCAACATCAAATGAAGAACTTATAAGTCTCTTGGCTAAGAAATTTTTCAAGATGGCTAGAAAGGACTTCAGAAGAAAGTCATCAAGAAAATATGATAGGCCAAAGTATGATAAGACACCAACAAAAGAAGTGGTGTGCTATGGATGCAGGAAGCCTGGGTACTTTCTCTCTGAGTGTCCAGAGAAGCAGAAGACAGAGAAGAGAAGAGAAAAGGAAAAGGATTCCAGGATACAGTACACCAGCAAACCCTCTTCCAGCAAACACAAGAGGAAGGACAAGGGGTTTGTGGCTGATACCTGGAGTGAGACTGAAGAAGAGTCAACATCCTCAAGCTCCAATGAAGATGAAGAAGAAGAAAGAGCAAAGGAGGTGTGCCTCATGACAATTGATGGCTCATGAAGCAACTCAGAAGAAGGAGATTCAGAAAATGAGGAAGCTTCTGAATCAGAAGCTGATCAGGTATTATCATGGTTTGATTATAGTTTAGAATCTTTTAAATCAGATTTTAAAATCATGTGTTTAGATTTAATCAACTCTGAGAAGGAAATCAAACTTCTCAGAGATAAACAAGTTAACTATGATAGCTTAGTTTTAGAAAACACTAAATTAAAAAAATGAAATAGACATGTTTAGTGAACAAATCACTCTTCTGAAAGATGAATTAAGTAAAGCAAAATAGCTAGAAGAATCACTAAATGAAAGAAGCAAACAACTAGCAGCAATCACCAACATATCTAATGCTAGATTTAATGGAAGTTAGGATTAGGTGCATCATCTAGTGAACCACCTATTATTCAGAAAAACCACCTGTCACAACTCATAAATTTTATTTCTGAGAAAGGAAAGAAGAATACAGATCAAATATATAAGGTAAATAAAATTCTTAAACAAATTAAAACTAAGGACAAAATTGAAAAACAGAAAACACCCAATAAAAACAAAGTTCAGCAATTTTCGTCGACCTCAGATCGACGAAAAGGGGCCAGTTCGTCGAACCCAGATCGACGAATGTACATAAATTCGTTGAACCTAGGAAGACTTAGTCAAAACTATAACTTCAACAGAAACGTAAATACTTCTAAGAAATAATTTAATCCATTAGCTGATTGAACCATCCCACCTAGGAGATATCACCCCCTAGGATATAAATCTCAGCCAGAATTTTCTGTTATTTCTAGTTTCTCTTATTAGCCATACAAAGGGCTCAAGGTAACCTGATTCAAAAATCATTAACTGTTTATATTGCAGGTGAAAAATTGTCCAGGGGTAGATCAAACTTGGTACCTGGATAGTGGCTTCTCCAAGCATATAACTGGCAGCAAGGACATCTTATTCAACTACAAGTCCAAACTGGGGCCAAAAGTTATCTTTGGTGACTCCAAATGTGGTCAGTCAGAAGGATTTGGAGAAATAAGAATAGGAGCTGCTACATTCAGAAAGGTGACATATGTAAGTGGACTGAAGCATAACCTCATCTCCATAAGTCAATTATGTGATGATGGTTATCAGGTATACTTTAACCCATCTACTTGCTCTATCATTGATAAAAATAACCGAACTATTTTAACTGGAAGTAGACAAGGAAACATTTACTTAATAAATTTTCTTTCTGCCACAACTGATATCTGTTTACTGAATTTAACTAGTAATCAGAATGACTTATGACACAAAAGACTAGGACATATAAACTTGAAAAACATTGCTAGGCTAACTAAGCACAACCTTGTTAGAGGTCTACCTTCTGCTCCCTACAAGAAAGAAGGTCTCTGCAGGGCTTGTCAACTAGGCAAGCAAACAAAAACTAGTTTCAAATCAATTAATAAGAGTGATTCACCTAGGATCTTGTACTTGCTACACTTGGATCTTTTTGGACCAATTGCTGTACAGAGCCTAGGAGGGAAATCCTACACTTTAGTTATAGTGGATGACTTCTCCAGGTTTAGTTGGGTATTCTTTCTGAGAACAAAGTCAGATATATTCAAGGTTCTTACATATTTTCTCAGGACCATACAGATTGAGTTCTCTACTCATGTTGCATTGATCAGAAGTGATCATGGCACAGAGTTTGAGTCTCTTCTTATGCATGAGTTCTGTGAGAAGGAATGTATCAGGCATTGCTTCTCAGCTCCTAGAACTCCCAACAAAATGGGGTTGCTGAAAGGAAAAATAGGACACTCATTGAAGCTGCAGGTACATTGCTTGCTGATGCATACATGCCACTAACCTTTTGGGCAGAGGCTGTAAGCACTGCAAACTATGTCATGAATAGGAGTTTAATTCATAAACTGAAGAACAAGACTCCCTATGAATTGCTCAAAGGGAAGAAACCTAAAATAAACTATTTTAAAATTTTTGGTTGTACATGTTATATACATAATAACAACAAGAAATATATTAGAAAGTTTGAAGCTAAGGCTGAAGTGGGAGTTTTTCTAGGATACTCCCAAGTAAGCAAGACCTATAGGGTATTTAATAAATAACATTAAAAGTAGAAGAGTCAATTCATGTTTCTTTTGATGAAACTAACATGTACTGCAAGGAGAAAGAAGTTTCTACCAGTAGCAACTTGCAGGTACCCCACTTGTGTGAGACATTGGATGGACTAAACCTCACCCAAAAGGTTCTCACTCATCCCTCTCCACAAGTCATTGAAGATAGTGAAGAAGATGAAGCTGAAGAACATGAGTCTCAACCAACAGCAAATATAATTCCACAAGAGAATTTATTCAAAATGCTAGTGCACAACCAACTCCACCCACTGATTTTGTCACACTTAGGGATCACCCCAGATCTCAAGTAATTGGAGACATATCAGCAGTATACAGACAAGGCATCAACTCAACCAAGACTTGATGCATGCCTGTTTTCTCTCTCAGGTTGAACCTCTAACCATTCATGATGCTGAGCAAGATCCCCACTGGATCCTTGCAATGCAAGAGGAACTAAACCAATTTGAGAGATGTAGAGTTTGAGATTTGGTTCCAAGACCCCAAACTACCCAGTTATTGGAACCAAATGAGTATTTCAGGAATAAACTTGATGTCCAAGGAGTCATTGTGAGGAACAAGGCTAAGCTTGTTGCTCAAGGATATAAGCAAGAGGAAGGAATTGACTATGATCAGACCTTTGCACCTGTTGCAAGGTTGGAAGCTATAAGGATCTTCCTTGCCTATGCAGCATTCGAAAGGTTCAAAGTTTTTCAAATGGATGTGAAAAGTACTTTCTTAAATGGAGTGTTACAAGAAGAGGTTTATGTAGAACAACCTCCAGGTTTTGTTTCTCCAACTTATCTCTCTTATGTTTTTAAATTAAATAAGGCTCTTTATGGTCTAAAGCAAGCTCCAAGAGCTTGGTATGAGACCTTAGCAAGTTTCTTATTAGAGCATAAATTTACAAGAGGAACTGTAGATAAAACCCTTTTCACTAGACATCATAAGGACCAAATTTTATTAGTGCAAATCTATGTAGATGACATTATATTTGGCTCTACAGATTCAAAATTATGCAAGAGATTTTCTGACCTCATGCATTCTAAATTTGAAATGAGTAGCATGAGAGAGCTTTCATATTTCCTTGGTCTCCAAGTGAAATAGCTACCTGATGACATTTTCATCTCTCAAACAAAATATGCTAAAGAACTTCTAAAGAAGTTTGGGATGACTGATGCCTCAGCTAAGAAAACTCTCATGGCCACCAATGCTGTTGTGGACTCTAATATACCAGGAAAACCTGTAGATCAGAAACTTTATAGGGGCATTATTGGGTCCCTATTATACCTCACAACAAGTAGGTCAGATATTATGTTTGATACATGCCTTTGTGCTAGGTTCCAGGTGAACCCTAAAGAATCTCATCTAATTTACTTAAAAAGGATTTTAAGATATATAAAGAGTTGTCCTAATCTAGACCTATGGTATCCTGCTGAATCAAAATTTGAGTTAACTGGATACTCTGATGCTGATTTTGTTGGATGCAGGTAGATAGAAAAAGTACTTTAGGAACTTGTCAGTTCCTGGGTATGAGACTAGTATCATGGTTTTTGTAAGAAGTAAACATCAGTGTCAACATCAACTGCTGAAGCAGAATATATTGCAGCAGACAGCGGTTGTTCACAGATGCTCTAGATTATGGGTTCAACTTAAATAATTCAACCCTATTCTGTGATAATACTAGTGCTATAGACATAGCACAAAATCCAGTTCATCATAGTAGGACAAAACATATTGACATATGACATCATTTCATTAGGGAGTGTGTAGACAAAAATAAGATTAAGCTTGTCTATATCTTACACTGATTTACAAAAAGCTGATATATTCACCAAACCTCTGGATGAGAAAAATCATGCTTTCTTTCTAAATCAACTGAGAATGATCAATGGAGAAGACTTAGTTTAAGTTCTGTCTGCATTCGACGAATTTTCCAGAGTTCGTCGAACGGAGTTCGACGAACCAGGGAAAGTTTGAGAGATATTCGTCAAACAGAGATCGACGAACTCTCTGTGAGTGAAATAATTTTTGTCGACCAGCGATCGACGAACTTCGCTTCAGAAGATATTCGTCGACCTAAGTTCGACGAACCGTCTTCAATTCTTTTGATGAGCTCGACGAATTATTTAACTCTAAACTATTTCGTCGACCTCAGTTCGAAGAATTAATTTTATTTTCGTGGAACGGAGTTTGTCGATTCATATTCTGGAAAACCATATATCTAGGTTTTCTTCGACCTCCATCCCGCGCTTTCTGTTCCCTTGCACTTGATCATCGTTTCTGTGTCTTTCTTGCAGGTGATTTCAATGGCGACTCTGGCAAGCAATCTCACATGAATGAAGTTTGATACAGGATTTGACGTGGATTTCGATTCGTTTCAGCATTCTGATCCAATCTTTTGGTATATCCTGGAACTTCTTGAAGAACAGGAACTAAAAACCCTGATGACGAGAAGGATCAAACTGCACAACATGGAAATCAGGGAATGAGTATACACACTGTCATCCACAGAAGAGAACAACATGACAGACACTATTGCGGGTAACTCGGTCTCTTTAACCCCCGCAATCTTAACTTGAGATTTTTGAATTGAGAAATGGAGAAAAGGACCTCGAAATTGAAACAGAGGAGTCTGATATGATGCTAAACCTCATGGAGTATGCTGGAGACAATCCCAACAATCTGTTGAAGAAACACTTGTCTGCTCCCTATAAATTTTTAGCAGACTTGGTTGACAAATGTTACTTGGAAAACACACTGCACACGACTATATCACCAAACAACAGTTTCTGGTTATGTGTGCAATCATCAACAAGAAGCCAATAAACTGGGCACAACTTATGTTTGATTTGATAAAGAAGAAGAACACTAAGAAGGAAGTCTATTTTGGAAGAATTCTAGGGATCTTCCTACAGGAAAAGGCTGTTGAATGTCCCTGGTCTCCCAGACCATATTCATAAATGCCAGTAAAAGGCTGACATGTGCCTTATTTGGCAGATGGGAGAGGACCATCACTAAGCCCTCTATGACTTCCACCTCTTCCACCAAAGCTTCTGAAGGCACAAGGGCTGTCAAAGCCACTCCCCACCCTGCTGAAGAGAACATTCCTTTCACATCTTCTCTTCCAGCCCCCCTTCCAACAATAACAAAATCCCCAGTCACTCCATCTTTACCAATCACCATCACTGACATTCCCTCTTCCTCCCTTCAGGAAAATCAACCACTCACACCTCCTGAATTCCCTCATGACACATACATTTCTACACCACCACAGTCTCCACTTCCCCCACATCTATCTTCCATACCATCTTACATTCTACCATCAACACCATGATGCTTGATGCCACCCTTCCATCCCCATTAACATCTAACCTTCACATACTTGTTGTTCCACCCTCTATTCCATCAATAGTTGTCACCTCTTCCACACCAACTGCAACACCATCTACCACTTTCTCATTGGACCCCTCTACCATCTCATCTATCATCACCATCATCACTCCCCTTCTTAAATCACTTATAGCAGAGGACATTACACCTCTTGCTACCACCATTACATCTTTATCTGCCCAAATATCTGCTCTCACTGCTGCCCCCTCCTCAGTCAGGGGCCTAGCCTCAGTTCCCACTGAAACCAGGCAGGGGGAGATGTCTGAATGATAAGCATCAGCTACAGCTTCAGAGTCTTCAACTCCAGCTCTAGCAGATGCCCCAGCTTCACCAACAGCATATACAGAATGTTTAGATAAAGAATTGATTGATTTCATTGATACTGACATGGATTTTGATGAGTCAGATTCTGAAGGATTCAAAACTGTTGGTGATTTTATCCTAAATCCAACAGTTAACTTAGAAGATTTGCTGAAAGCTTTTGATACAGTATATATGCATCTTCTTCTAGCAGAATTTACTAAACCACATTTGGCTATTATTCCTTATACCTCTCCTGTCAGTCCAGCAGTTGCTAAACAACTATGTGATAGCTTTGTAATTCCAGTATCTCCACCAACCTTGTCAATCATTCCATCCCCTCCAGAAGTTATTTCAGCACCAACCTTTGTGATGAATGACTCTCCCATTCCAGATCTAGATGCATTGATCTTGGCTGACATTACAGAAGAAAATAAGGCAGTAACTGAAAGCTCTGTCCCAGTTACTTCTGACTCCTGTCCAACTCCTGCTGAAATTCCAGCCCTTGAAACTTCTGCTCCTGCTACAGAAAAGACTGCTACTTATGCTAAAGCTCTGAAAGCATTGAATGCTATATATGATAACCCTCAGGATTCTGCCAGTGATGATGAGGATGATGATGATGAAGAAGATTCAGATGAAGAAGCTGTTAAGAAAAAGAAGAAACTTTTGTCAAAGAAAAGGAAAGCCCCTCCTCCTCCTGCTGCTAAACCAAGCCCAAAGAATGACATTCCATACTATATCCTCCAAAATATTACTCCTTACAAAGGAATGCCAGCATGGATGTGGCTGTCTAAAAATCAGCAAAAGGAGAAGAAAAGAAGTAGAAAATATTCTCCTCCACCAGTTCATCAGTACAGAAGAGATCCACCTCCTCCAGCAGCTAGTGTCACTAGCTCTAGTTCTCAGAGATCTGCCCATATTCAAACTTATTAAAGACATCAAGGGAGATCCTCTGGAAGCAGTCAGCAAAGACATCACTCTTCAGGAAGTCAACAGCAGCAACATCAACAGCAGCAACATCAACATCAACAACATCAGCAGCAACAACAAAGTATCTCTGCAGACCAGAAAACTAATAGTCCTGAAAGACCATATTCACCTCCTATTCCTTTTGAGGATCCTGAAACAGTAAACACTGCTAGAATGGCTAGATTCCAGGAAATTGTTGGTCTTTCTTTGATTAATAAAGCAAAAGCTGAAGGCAAAGATATATCAGGATATTCAACTATGTCCAAATACAGAAAGGAAGAACTCAAAAGATTTGATAAATCAAATAAATTGTTCAATGTTGATGATTACATGAAGCTACATCCTGAAGCAGTTGTCCCCAGAACTACATCTCTGAAGATTATTGGGGCAGCTGACATGACAATGACATAGGCACAGGCTTTGGATCCAAAAAGAGAAATTATCTTTACAAAGCCAGGAGAAAAGACCAAAGAAGATAAGCTCACAGAGAAGAAACAGAAGAAATAATCCTTACATTGGTTCAATTTTTTTTCTTTCTCTGCATTAGCTTTAAAACTGATTTGTCTGTTTAAAACAAAGCTCATGTACATATATATCTGTTGCATGTGTTAGTAAATCTCTGCCAAATATACCTTTGTCTTGCTTTGTTTATCTTTATGTTTTTGTTTTGAGTCTATTAGTGACCTCACTCAAATAGGGGGAGATTGTTGGATCCCTAGTTGATTTGGGCTAGGTTCACTAACTTAGGATGATGTGACCCAACATGTATAGCCAGGGTCATAGTTGTGTCCTAGAGTCTAGGCCAACTCCTAAGAGTCAACATCAGATGGACCAACTATCAACAAGACTATCAGAGACTCAAGACTTAGAAGATTTCAAGACCAAGTAAAATGAGTTCGACGTTCGTCGAACTCAGGTCGACGAAAGACGTTCTCAGCTCAACGATCTTGAGATATTTCTCTGAGCTGAGCTCGACGATCTTCATTCTCTGGTCGACGAAAATTGGGATACTTCAACAAACTAAAGTCAGATTATTCTAAGTCCAACTTCAGACTTTGGTTGACGAACAAGATTCTGAGCTCGACGAACTTGGACCTCGAGTTCACAACAACCTTCTGTTAGAAGATCTCAGGTCGACGAAGTAAACTTCTCAGGTTGACGAACTCAGTACTCTACTCGACGAATTCAGAAAAACCAGAAGATTTGTGTCGACACTTAGGGCATGTGTCGACACCAACTATGTCGACACCAGAAAACTTGTGTCGACACCAAGACTAATCAGTCGACACCCACCTGTGTCGACACCAGAAGATTCATGTCGACACACAGAATATCAGTCAACACAAAATGCTTGACTAAGTCCAGAATTGTTGCTGAACTCCAGTCGACGAATGCAATGGTCAGCTCGACGAACTTCAGACAAAGAATTGGCAACATACAGTAGTCAAGTTTTCAGCTCGACGATCTTAGAACTCAGCTCGACAAACAGAAGCTGTCTGGTCGACGAATACAAAATCTTAGTTCGACGAACTAGTAACTCAACTCGACGAATTCTGTTATTCGTTCGACAACTCCAGACTTAGCCATTTCGGCCTTCTGTCCCCATTCTAATGTGGAAATTCTTGAGTAATTAATGCTCTACATTCTCTGAATGTATCCGTTAGAAGGAACATTGATTACGGTCTTCTTCAGGAATATTACTTGCCGATTTTTCACGGGACAATTGAGGAAATGATTCGATGTCGATTATTCTCAAGGCGTCAGCATTAAATACCGATGATTCAAATTTTTGAAAAGATATAGAAGAATACAAGATCGATAATCGACAGTGAGTAAGAAGATACTCAGTCAGAAAAACAGATACACACAGACTGACTGCAAGAATTCATACAATAGCAGAAAAGCTTCACATAGAAAATCATACTGAACCTTACAGTGACATGCAATGATCATACCTTCAGGACTTCCAAGAACAACAAAATAACAAATCAGTCAAGAAGCTTCTGCATCACTGCCTGTCAAGAACTCTGATTGAAGATCTATCACCCTACATCAAAGCTTCCAAATCTTCCTGAACCATTCAATATTTTAGGGGAGCTTTTGCTAAACATCAATCCACTTAAGTCTTCTCAGTTTATTGAGAAAGAGAAGACAAATCACTCTCTCACCCCTCCTGTATAAATGGTTGTCATCTCCTTCAAAAGTGATTCCTGGTTGTAAGTCTCCTAACCAAAAGACTTGAGTTGGTTTTTGAGGACCTGATCAAAACCCATTGGTGCCAGACACCTGATCAAAACCTGAGTGGATTCCTACCAGGGTGGTAGAAGAGTGGACTACCCAGATTTGGGGAACCACTATAAATTTCTTGTGTCGTCTGGTTGCCTATCTTTTTCTTTTTGTTCTTGCTGTGTGGCTGTGATTAGATTTACTATTTTCTGTTTTTCAGTTTCCTACTTACTGCACCTTTTCAGTTTACAACAAAAGCTGTAACAGCACCTTTGTAGGGACCTAACAAATTTTAAATATACTCTATTCACCCCCCCCCCCTCTAGAGTATTGTAGACCTAACCCTCACTTTCACTAATCCTGTTTGTAGGGGGAGCCATGTCGTGGCTGTCTAGACTGTAGAAGCGCATCACACTGTCTAATACAGAGACAAAGTTTATTGCATTCACTGAGCCAGGGAAAGAGCTTCTTTGGATGAAGTGTGTCATCAAGGAGTTGAGTTTCACTCAGGAGTGCTACACACTCCTATGCGACAGTCAGAGTGAGATTCATTTGGGGGAGAACCCCACCTTCCACTCGAGATCTAAGCATATTGACATGTGGTATCATTGGATACACGATACTCTAGAGCAAAAGGAGCTGGATTTATAGAAGGTGCACACAGATGACAATGATGCAGATAAGCTTACAAAACTGTATCGAGAGGGAAGTTCAAGCACTGCGCTAGGATCGCCAGCATGACAGTTCCCTCGACATAAAGCAAATGAGAGAATAAGTTATTGGGTATAGTTCCTGTCATTTGTGGAGAAAACTGTTGGCTTTGAATCTCATTAACTCGAATTTGGTGTTACTGACCGAATGTGGAGACATGTTGATGGATGATCTAATGAGAAGCAAATTGGGGACTCGGGGGAAGTTTTTTAAAATGACAAGTTCCTTCACTTAGTGAAAAAGGAGGAAAACACTCACGATCACCAAATTCCAAGTCTCAAGCACTAATCAAACCCCAAATGGAGCTCATTTACATGTATGGTCTTAACAAAACGAATATCCGATGGGATTCATTTCACGTCAAAGCATAAGACAGTGTAACAATCTCAACCTTATGGCAGGAGTTATAAGATCATTTCAACCATCAAATATCATGATAAGAGGTATATGGTCATCTCAACTATCCAAGCTCATTATACGAGGTATGTGTCATATCAACCATCAAATATCAATACACACCAGGTCGAACTGACTCTGTTATCATTCAAATACAATAACCACAACCCCTTATGTGACGTAAGTTAGCTATGCCCTAAGCATCCATGCACCATAATGAGGTAATCTCGAAGCTTTACCGTCTTCAGTCATGGGCTATTTTAGGAATGTCAAAATCACCCAAATAATTGCATTCCACATGCACTACGATGATTCTTGTGATGTATTCTTTGACAACACAAAATAAGATTCAGCTAAATGGAGTGTGCTAGACACACCGACGTGAGTCTGAGCGTGTGCCACGACAAGAAGGGCGTGCGGTAGACACAAGCCTGCACGTCAGGGTGTGCACGACTATTAAACCCCAAACAACACCTAACAGTTTTGCTTTATTTTTTTTTACCCAAGGAGACAACTAGTCCCTCGCGTGTGAGTCTAACACATGCAAATATAGGTTCAAGAGTTTATTTTCAGGGTGTTACGATTATTCTACATTTAAAATAATTTCGTCCTGAAATTGAAGTAGCATGATAATAAAGTTAAGCATATCTGGGTAAAGAGTTTGGGGGCACTTCTCACGCATGAAAATTTCTCTCACTCAAGATAGCTCCTCATGACAACAGTTATTTCATTGGGCTTTCACCGTTTTAATCTCCTTGTTCCTCAATCGACGGACCTCCGTGTCCTCAATGCAAATGCATTTGATTTCAGTCGATAGTTCATTGTCCATTGTTACGCTGCCCTCAATCGCTCGCACGGGTTCCCGTACAACCTTTCTCAACACAAATGTGTGGAATACATTATGCAATCCGCAAAGTTCATTTGATAGCACAAGGCGATAAGCCGCATCGCCAATGCGCACCATTACTTCAAATGACCGTAAATATTTTGAGCTTAACTTCTTTAGTCGTTGGATCCTCAATACCCTTTGAATGATTTCTGTTAGGTTTGACCTAACTCAACCTAAAAAACCAGCTCAACAGGTGAGGGTTGTCTTGCCACATAAACAGATAAGAACATAGTGGATTGACGGTGTGAGACTATTATTAACATCCCCCCTCGCCCATAGCATGGATTGACCGGACGGAACCGAGATACAGAGCTCATGGGCGGACCAGACGGAACCGGACAGAAACTGGATGGAACCCGCCTCTGATACCATGTTAGGTTTGGCCTAACTCAACAGGTGAGGGTTGCCTTACCATATAAACAGATCTGAACAGAGTGGATTGGCAATGTGGGACTATTATTAGCATCCCCCTCGCCCATAACATGGATTGACCAGACGGAACCGGGATACAGAGCTCATGGGCGGACCGGACGGAACCGGACAGAAACTAGGTGGAACTTGGCTCTGATACCATGTTAGGTTTGACCTAACTCAACCTGAAAAACTGGCTCAACAGGTGAGGGTTGCCTTGCCATATAAACAGATCAGAGCATAGTGGATTGACAATGTGAGACTATTATTAACAATTTCAAACATACTAAGGCTTCATTTGGCGCGGTGGAGACGACCGTGAACGCGGTGGTCATGAACATTCGTTCGTGAACGCCCGACCTCACCTAAAAATACTCATGCATTTATGCTCAAAATTAGTTTATTTTTTTGATAGCGGTCATAACACTTGTCTTGTCAAACATACATTCTATGATAACGACATTTTTGACCAAATCCATCGGAGCAAATAAGCCGTGTCAAACAAAGTCTAAGCAGCTGTTTTGCACGGTGGTGGGGATCATGAACAAGAGGGTTAAATTGTCATTCGTTAACGCCCGCATAAGAAACTTCATCCACTTTCTTGTTCAAATGAACGATATTTATTGGGTGATCCTTAACGAATGACGATTTAACCCATACATTTACGACCACCACCAACATGCCAAATGGAGCCTAAGTCGCCTTGGTCAATCTTGATAACAACTCCACGTGTCAAAATTCAACTCCATGTGTCAATTTTGAGAACTTTTCATAATTGGCGGGAAAATGTGCCATCTTTGTGCTGAAAAATAAATAAGAACAACTTCACGCGTCTGTTGGGATATAGTGCGAAAACTATCCCCTAGACACAACTAATTTAATACAGGATATACAAGCACTCATAAATCGGAACAAAACTCTGCATATAAAATTAATATAACTGCAATAATAATACATGGAAAAATATACTGACGTCCGTTACAGAAACTACCGCAGAGGAGCCGGACTCGCTCGACCCGCGGGAGAGAAAATAATCTGGACTGCAATCTGCTAGTACAGCGGACGCACAAGATTCACTGAGAACCTTCGTCGTCCGATGACGACCAAACCACCCGCCACCACCGAAGAAGCACCGTCGAGGCAAACTGCACTCACGCACGCCATCGACGCCAAACCGCACCACCATAGAGAAACAACATCAAGGTCACTGCACTCCCGCATGACTTCACCGCCACGCCAACACCGTCGGAGAGAAATTCTGTCAAGGCCATTGCACCACCGCAAGCCTTCGCCGTCACGCCCGCATCACATCATCTCCTCCAAGACCGGTAGAGATACTCTCCTCCAAGACCGGCGGCTATTTACTCCAAAGCCGGTGGATACGTTGAGAGTTTCACACGAGAGAAAAGAAGAGAAGAGAAAAACCACACTCGATACCAACTGCTCCGCCGCCATCGCATGGTGTTGCACCAATGACAACCACCAGCGGCATCGTTTAGGGGTCTCCCACCCCTTGCGACACCAAGAACAAGACAACGGTGGCGACGACTGTGGCTCCTCCCTCCAAGAATAGCAAGGCCGGCTGTTTAATTTTTTTCTTCAGGCGGCTCTATTTTTTCTCTCACAGGTGAACAGGTAACCTAAACCTTTATATAATATATATTTATATATATATATAGACATGTAGACGGTGGTTTAAATTCAAGAGAGAGAGAAGGGACTCTCTCTCTCTAAAAGGAAACCAATAAAAGGGTTGATTGTCTTCCTTGCTTGGCGTTTCCAATCCATGCCCCTTTCACTCTCCTATCATTCATGGTGTTTCCTAAATAATTGGATCCGAACCAAAAAAACACAACAATCATCACCTTGGTTCGGGATCCGTAGCCACCACCAGCACGAAGCACTCTCTGCACACAACAACAACTGCATCATGCAACTTTGCACGTAGCACCACCTCAGTCTGAGGCATCAACCGACTTGCTGCAGTCGACTCATCTCTGCTATGGCTCAACCCGTGAACATCGTCGTAACGTGATCGTATAAACTGACTCGCAAAACCCGAGTCCCAGAAGGACGATACTCTGCACCACCACAACAATCCACTATATCGGCCACATAAATCATGGGTACACCGCCATACATCGTCGTCCCCATCAACCGATACATACTACCGCGCTTCACATCTCTCCTGAGCATGGTAAGCCCTCACTCCACCATCAGGACTCCACCTCGGACCACCCAACTGTAGCCACATGAATCCAATCCGCTCAGTGATTTTAAACATTTAGCTGTTAGAGTCGCTCAGACTCTCAGTAATGGTGGAGACAACATCACTCTGCACCATGACCTAACTGTCACTCAGTTCGCACCCAAACTTCGAGGCCTTTTTGCACACTGCGAACTAGAACTCCCGTGTGACTGCACTATCTGCAATAGTAAAAATATCATACCCTCCTTTGGCCCGGATCGAAATCGTGCTCCACTCAATCCCTTGCCAAATTGCCTCACCTTACCCATCCGCTGCTGTCAAGATATGACCGCCCCAGGAGTCGAGCCCACTAACATCTGTTTGGATAGCACTAAAATCATGACCTCCACTAGTTCCACCGTATCTTTCTCATACACAAACATCATCACTAAGGCCGGGTAAGAATATGTGAGCGAGGTAAGAAGTGAAACAGGTCTTCACGTCTTCCTCCGTCTCTACACCAGTTGTCTCTAACTGACACAGAAACCGATTTGAACACGTCTTGTGTTCCCACAGATAATCACCTCCATGTAACATATTCACGGTTATCATGATCATCTCATGCAGTATCACCCGTCATAGGTCAAACCCGTCACTGTCGCACTTCTTCAAATAAACACTGCTTAGATTCACGTTCTTCCCTGTCATGGTTGACCTACGGCACGACCAGGAGACATGATTAATTCAGTGGCCAGATTTAAAAAAGATGGGGAGCGGACCTAGTCGTCACCCACCGTAGTCAAAACATTCCTTGAATGTCCAATCAATCGCTTACGAATCTCCCTCTGATACCATTTGTTGGATATAATGCGAAAACTATCCCCCGGGAACAACTAATTTAATATAGGGTACACAAACACGCATAAGTTTGAACAAAATTCTACATACAAAATTAATATACATGCAATAATAATACATGAAAAAAATGTACCGACGTCCGTTACAGAAACCATCGCGGAGGAGCCGGACTCGCTCGGCCCGCGGGAGAGAGAATAATCTGTACTGCAATCCACTAGTACAACAGACGCACAAGGTTCATCGAGAACTTTCGTCGTCCGATGACGACCAAACCACCCGCCACCACCGGAGAAGCAACGTCGAGGCCAACTGCACTCACGCACGCCATCGACGCCAAACCGCACCACCAGAGAGAAACAACATCAAGGTCATTGCACTCACGCATGCCTTCACCGCCACGCCTGCACCGTTGGAGAGAAACTCTGTCAAGGCCACTGCACCAGCGCAAGCCTTCGCCGCCACCCCCGCACCACATCATCTCCTCCAAGACTGGTAGAAATCCACTCCTCCAAGACCGGCGACTATTTCCTCCAAAGCCGGTGTATACGATCATAACTGAATTTTTTTAAAAAATTATAAAATATTAATATTCATATTCTTACGCTCATTTTATATACCATATTACTCATATTACGATCATAACTGAAAAATTACGGCCGTAATTTCATATATTACAGCTGTAATATGACATTACGATCATAATACATCCGTAATTTCATTTTACGACCAAAATGTCGTGATACAACCATTGTTGCAGACCAACTTGACATCCCGGTCGGGCCGGAATTCTTGAACCGTCTTAGCTCTCGGGACGGTCGAGTGCGCATACAGCCAAATGAGTAGATTGATTGCACACGAGCAGTTTTAATGTGGAAAACCCTCTCAACTGGGTAAAAAAAATCACGTGGCCGAATCTGTGTCAGTCAAAATCCACTATTTTCTGGAGGTTACAGCTGGTTCGTGAAGTCGATGGTGATAGACCACCTCTCGATACAATTATGGGGTGAGAGAACACTTTGCACGCGGCGGACGACAGGCCATCGCGCCGGGAGTTGTTACAGATTGTGCTTCGTGCTGGTGGTCTTCAGATAGCGACTTGCTGATTCTGGATGGGAGGCGGAACACTTGGTCTCGCAGTTGCTGGAGCCGCTTGGGACTTGGACAATTTAGCATTGCCGGACAGTTGTGACTTGACCCGCTTGTGGCTCGGGTGTGGCTCAGAGGTGGCTCGAATGTGGGTCATAGGCGGCTAGTAGGAGGAAATTGGCAGAGCTTCGACCTGAGAAAGAAAAAGACTCTGAAGAGAAAATATGAGAAATGAGGAGGCATGAGGTTCCTTTTATAGGCTCCGGGAGATGGTTACGGTGGTTATGCGGTTATTCGCATACCGTAACCACCATCATAAATGTTTTTACTATAGTTTTAAATGCGCGTATCCTGCTATTTGGAGACCGTCATGAATAAATAATAAAATAAATTCCCCCCACTAACCTGGTTGTTAGTGAGTGGTTATGCGCGAATCGAATGGCCGAGGACGCTCCCCCTTGATCGGACGGCGGGAACGAGCCTCCATGGGCGGCCGGCGAACTTGCCGCCAAGTTTGCCGACGAGGGAGGGCCGTCGATGGCAGCTGGGGAGGAGCAGACGCTCTCCGGGGCCGCGTGCCGGAGGCCGAGGGAGAGGGTGGACGCTTGCCGCCGCCGGCCAAAGATGGGGGCGGCCCGGGCGGCCGCCCCCTTGGCAGCTGCGGTAGCTGAGCGGGGGGGGGGGGGGGGGGGGGCGACCCGGGGGGCCGTCCCCTCGTCCGCCTCGGCGGCCGGGCGAGGGGGAGGCCCCCGCGGCGACCCGGGCGGCCTCCCCTTTGACCGCTCCGGCCGGGCCGGGGCCGGGGCCGGTACGTTGAAAGGGGGCGAGCTGTCGGCGTCCGGGGAGGAGGCCGACCGCCCGCCGCCCGCGAGGCGAGGCGGTTCCCCATCATGCGTAGTGGGATCGACGTGCGGGAAATCGAACGCGGTGATCGCTTGCGAGGTCAAATCCATGATCCCATTCCCTTTTGGTGGAGATCATGAGGGTGTGTCTATGTGCACACCTATTACCTATAAAATGAAGTTCATCCCCAACTACCGTAATACATGAAATTACAACTATAATATTTTTTAGTTATGAATAGAAAATGAGTAAAATGACATTTAAAATGCGCGTAAAAACAAGAACAATATTTTGTAATTTATTTTTTTTAAGAAAAATTAAAATCAAAATAAATTTAGAGCATACAAATTTTCCCCACAACTCTATAAAAGTGACTGACACATAATAAAAGGGCGCTACCATCCGCACCGCAGTTTTGGCTATTCGCACAACACTTTCTCCTAATTTTTCACGTCTTTGTAAAATACGTCTTGTAGATGCATTTTTAGGAAAAGTGTTCAACACGAAAGTTGTAGATCTTGACGAAATCTATAACTTTTGTGTTAAACACTTTTCCTAAAAATGCATGTGCAAAACGTATTTCCAAAAAGCGTGAAATCTGGGCGTATTTCCAAAATACGCCTTATACAAGCATTTTTAAGAAAAATGTTCAACACAAAAGTTGTTGATCTCGTCGAGATTTACAACTTTCGTGTTAAACACTTTTTCTAAAAATGAATGTACAAGATATATTTGCAAAAAAATATGAAAAATTAAGAGAAAATACGGTGTGAATAGTCAAAAATGCGATACGGATAGCAACACCCTAATAAAATTGTCGTCATGCTTAATTTGGGATTTTATAGTCACAATTATCTGGCCGGCGCCACAGTCAACAACCAACAGATATTCCCCACGTGTATAGCTTGATGAATCAAGAATCATTGGAGGCAAAGCTTGCATGCTCCCGTTCATGCTCCCGCAGGTGATCCAACCGCGAACTGCGACAAAAACACGTCCATTTCAAAAAAGAAGCAGTCGGTCGCCGCCGCCTCTCTCTCTCTCTCAGCCTCTCTCTTTCTCTCTCCCTCGCATTCGCCTCTTGTTGATTTAATTCTCCGTCTCTCCTTTTTCCCTCCGACAGCGCACTCTCAAATGCTCCGAAGCAGCAAAAACCAAAACCATCTCTCCATTTTATATATGATCTCGGCGAAGGGGAGGATCCAATCATTTGATTCAATCATCCTCCCTTTTCTATCGCCGGCACTCTTCATTCTCGATGTCTGCTTGCTGCCGATCGTCTCCAGATCTCACCCTTCCGCATGCCGATCAACGGCGGCAACTTCGCCGACGGCCGATCGACGGGTTTTCATCGGCAGTGATCCGATTGAGACGGCCGGCGGTTGGTACCGTGGGTAGATTATTCGTCGTTGAATCTGTTTTGCCGCGCGGATCGCGGTGTAAATGGGCGAGGAGTAGCCGGGTACGGGATCGAGTGATTTCGGCGGCGCGGTTGAGCGCGGTTGGTGAGCGTATTGGAGATCTGGAGAGGGATGTGATTCCTGTATTGGCCGCGGAAGCGGAGGAAGGGAGGAGGAGATCGGAAGTGGTGGCGGCTGCGGCAATGACGGCAGTGCTCGGAACTGGGAATCGGGTGCTTTATAAGCTTGCCCTCGTCCCGCTGAAGCAGTATCCCTTCTTTCTAGCTCAGCTTGCCACGATCGGGTGAGTGCCTCTCTTCTTCTTCTTCTTCTCGTTCCTACAGTTTGAAAATCGTGTTAGTAATGCTTTTGTTGTACAGTTTGAACACTTATGAACTTATAAGTTATATCATCTTCTACATAATATTTATTTCAAGACAGAAGCGAAAATAGCAATAAACAGAGTTTATACTGCGGCCACATTCTCGCGCTGATGCGAGCAATGTGGTCCTGAAATTGCTGTGTGCTTTGTTTTAGAAAGTATGAAATTCGGGTTCTCTGTATTCCCTATAATGTTCTGTTTTGGCCTTTTGGGTGTAGGAACTACTCTGTATTGGTTCTCTGTTAGGATTGCAGATGATTTCTATAGGACATTCTAAACAAAATTGAACAAGAACACGAGGTCCACACAAATTTATTGCAGCAATAAAAAAGTAATACTCAAAATAAAGAAGAAAATAAAATGTGAAGATAAAGTTGAACAACAAATGATCTGAAGAATGGAAGAAGTTAACTGCAATTTGTGAGGGAAACAGATGCATACGATTGGTAAAAAAATGAATTTTTGTTGTAGTTAGACGACCCACGACCACCAAAAGAAATCTACACGGATGAGTACGAAGTTCGAAGCCAACCTGAGTCCAGTTCTTTTTCTTCAATGGCTGCTCACCTGCAAGGGCTTCCTTTGGTTCAACATTCTTCAGGAATAAATACAAGTGATATATAATATCTTGGTAAAGCGCCCGCGCGCACACACACACACACGAGCGGATCCAGAAATTTCAACAGGGGGAGGGGTGATGATAATTAGCCGCAGCGGAAATGGCTCGTAGCAACCTTCAGGGTTGGGACACAAAATCGAAAGCCACAAGCACAACCACAAGCGTCACATGAAATTAAGTGGTTTGGCAACAATGCCTACATTCACGGGACAGGTCAGAGGTTCATTATAGATGAAGGAGTTCAAGATAAATATAGAAAACACTTGTTTCAATCACTGTTTAGTTGCAGCAGGAACCTTCCTTTCATCGCCATTCTTCTTCCATTTTCGAACAAACACAGCAACATGACGCAGCAGATCTATCACAACTGCCACCCCCCTCTATTCTTGCGAAGCCGTCCAAGAAGCTGCACACAGATTCGATGAAGCCCTCAAGAAAACTCAGTAATCGCCCCCTTTTCACTCTCCCCCTTAGGAATCAACACATCCTTTATATATACAACGCAGGCGCAGGAATCGGTTCAGTGTTGTGAAACGGGAGATTGATATTCGCCAAAAGAAAACCTAAAAAGATGCTACCGCACATCTCGACGATAAAGAGACGAAACACAACGATCCGGCGACAACATGACGTTATCCAGCATCATCACGACAACATCCAGCTGCATCACGATGACATAGGTGGGTCATCACAATGACATAGGTGGGTCATCACAACAGTAAAAAAAGCTAAAGAAAGAAAATTTTTATTGATCCAAAAAGATAATTATTACATAGTTATGCCCCCTTATTTATAGAAATGAGGGAGATGAGAGAATACAACAAGCGATTTGAGACTAAATACAAGCCGCGCGGGCTGGACGGTTTGACCCTGTCAAATCGCCAGACTATACAACAAATACAATCTCCTGGGAATTCTCTGAACACCTGCTGCGGCTAACCGCCAGACCGTTGATGCGGATAACCTTTAGTCCGCTGCTGCGCCTAACCTCCAGATCGCTGCTGCGACTAACCACCAGACCGCTGCTACGGCTAACCTCCAGGCTTCTGCTGCGGCTAACGACCAGACTGCTGCGGCTAACGACCAGACCACTACTGCGGCTAACCTCCAGACCGCTACTGCGGCTAATGACCAGTCCGCTGCTGCAACTAACCTCCAGTCTGCTGTTGCGGCAAACCACCAGACCGCAGTTGTGGCAAACCACCAGATCGCAGTCGCGGCAAACCACCAGACCGCAGTTGCGGCTAACCTCCAAGCCGCTGCTGCGGACAATACCAAGCCATTGGGAAGGCTACCAGACAGGCTGCTGGTCCAAACCGCCAGACCGATGATCAAACAGGCCGCGACGACTAGAAAGACTAACCACCCGGTCTCATGTTCCAACACTCCCCCTCAAGCTGGAGCATATATGTCTACCATGCCCAGCTTGCTACAGACTTCTGAGAACGAGGTGACTGGATTTATGAAGAAATCATCTAGCTCTTTATCATAGGTAACAAACAGAGTACATATCTGATTCTTCAATATCTCTCCTCCGATAAAATGACAATCTACTTCAATATGCTTCGTTCTCTCATGAAAGACCGGATTTCTAGAAATGTATATAGTTGTCTTATTGTCACAGAACATCGGTAGAGAATGATCATAAACTTTTCCCAGATCCAGCAAGAGAGTTCGTAGCCACTTCAGCTCGCAAGCATTCAGAGCTATGCTTTTATTCACAGCTTCTGCACTCGACCTAACAATCACAATCTGTTTCTTGCTCTTCCAACTCACCAAATTACCTTCAACGAAGGTACAAAAACCAGATATAGACTTCATATCTTCCTTATCATCTGTGTAGCTAGCATCAGAATAAGCCTCCACCTTCAAATGTCTCCTTCTCTGAAACAAGCACCTTTTACATACTCTAGGATTTTCAGAGCTGACTGCATATGACATTCTCTGGGGGCTTGTATAAATTGGGTCACTCTCCTTACTGCATAACAAATATTTGATCTTGCGATTGTCAGATAAATGAGTTTTCCAACAAGACGTCTGTACGTGGTGACATCTTCAAGAGGAGTGGAAGTCTCACTCCAACACTTGTCATCTCCAACATTCATAGGAGACCGAGCAGGTTTAGTCCCAAGAAGACCTGTCTCTTCCAAAAGATCCAAGACATACTTCCACTGTGAAAGAATAATAGAATCAGGTTTCCGAGATATCTCAATCCCCAGATAGTATTTAGGAGACCCCATATCTTTGGTAACAAAATACTGAAGCAGATGCTTCTTGGTCATGTCAATACATTTTCTATCATCCCCTGTAAGAAGAATGTCATCCACATATACTGCAAGAACAACAAAGCCAGCCGAAGTTTTCCGAATAAATAAAGAGTGATCTGCATCGCTCCGAACAAATCCAATAATAGAAATAACTTCGTTGAATTTGTCAAACCAGGCTCTCGGGCTTTGCTTAAGACCATAGATAGCCTTCTTCAATCTGCACACCTGAGACCTCCCCGGAGCAACATACCCAGGAGGGTACTCCATATAGACTGTCTCATTCAAATCACCATAAAGAAAAGCATTCTTTACATCCCACTGAGACATTTCCCAATCCCTGTTGACGGCCACAAAAAAACACGGATCGTAGTAATCCGAGCAACAGAAGAGAATGTGTCAAAGAAATCCACACCATAGGTTTGCGTAAACTCTTTGGCAACAAGCCGAGTTTTGTATCGATCAACAACACCATCAGAGAGAAATTTGATGACAAAGATCCAACGACAATCACCCATATCAGCTTCAGGAGGGGTAGGAACAAGAGACCAAATATCCCGTTCAGTAAGAGTTTTCATCTCTTCATCCATGACAGCTTTCCAATGAGGAATAACCGGAGCATCACTATAGGAGGCGGGAAGAACATTCACTGATAGAGCAAGAGCAAAGCTCTTAGACAGAGGTGACAGTTGCGCATAAGAGACCACATCCCGAAGAGGATGTTGTGTGCATGAACGAACACCTTTCCGAAGAGCAATCAGAAGATCAAGGCCTGTCCTGTCTACTATATCAGTTCCACCCAAGGAGAGATGACTGGAGCAGGAGCTGTTGGCAGCGGCTCAATAGAAGAATCAGAGTCAGCAGGAGAATAAGAAATAAAAGGAGAAGAAGGAAGAACAGACTCTGAAAAAGGTGTTGAGACAAGGGAAAAGAAAGTAGAATTAGTAGAAGAAGGCATAATAAAAGAAGGAGAAAGAAAGGAGCATACTCAAAAAAAGTGATATCTGTAGAAACATACTGTATTCCGAGAACAAGATCATAATACCTATATACTTTTTGTGTTGTACAATAACCCAGAAAGATACACTTAACAGAACGAGGAGAGTGTTTGTCCCGACCAGAAGAAGGAGAGTGGACAAACGCCGTGCATCCAAAAACACAAGTAGGTAAAGGAAACCGAGTCGTATCAGGATACAAGATAGAAAACAGTGTCTTCCCATTGAGAACCGAAGACGGAACTCGATTAATGAGAAAACAAGAGAGAAGAATAACTTGACCCCAATAAGACTTGAGAACATGCATATGAGTGAGAAGACTATGAGCTACATCCAGAATATGATGATTCTTACGTTCAACAACGCTATTCCGTTGAGACGTGTAATGACAAGTAATTTGATGAACAATGCAATAATGCATACAAAATGTTGTGAAATGATGATTAAGATACTCCTTAGTATTATCAGTGCGAAGAATTTTAATTGGGGTATCAAATTGTGTACACATTTCATTATAAAACACAGTAAAAATAGAAAAAAGTTCAGAGCGTTCATGGAGCAAATATAACCACGTATACCGAGAAAAGTCATCAATAAATGTAACAAAATACAAACTACACATACCAATAGTCTGAATAGAAGCAGGATCCCATATATCTGAATGAATAAGGTCAAAAGAACGAGAAGAACTACGTCCATGCTTAGCATGAAAAGTAGACCGGTGATGTTTGCCAAATTGACAAGCCTCACAATGAATAGAAGAGTCTCCTCGAGGTAAATTAGACAAAAGCTGATAGAAAATACGAGGAGGAGAATGTCTAAGCCGAAGATGCCACTGAAGTAAAGAAGAGGAGGCAAAAAAAGCAGAAGAAATATCAAGGTAGAACAAGCCCCCGCTTTCAGTCCCCGTAACAATCTTCTCCTTGGAGTGAGGAACCTGAAAAGCACAAGTAGAGACAGTAAAAATAGCTTCGCAATTCAACTGTTTGCAAAGAGCTGTGACAGCAAGAAAATTGCACGGAAAATTCGGGACTGTTGAAACCGAAAATCGATCTCCTGTGGAGTTCACCCTCGGGGAAGGGGTGGTCGCGCGCCTACTTCACTCCTGCAAGCAAAACAACAAAAGAGACAAGGGGAACCGACCCAAGGGCTCGGCGGGGAGGACCCACCACACACCCGAAAGATCTGAGAGCGCTTTCCCTCCTTAGCCAGAGGCCGAGCTAAGGTACCCTCAGAAAGCACTTGAAAACTGAAGCAGGAAAGCACATGAAGCATGCCTTCTGGGGTACCCCTTGGGTCCTATTTATAGTTTTTAGAATCTGAACTGCCAATAACAAAAGGAACTGACCTGAAGTTACCAAAAAACCCTTGGCTGGGTCTGCCAACAGCCAAACTCCGCTGTTTTGAAAGGCTATAGACAGACCAGCTGGGGCAAAACAGTAAAAGTACCTCTTGTATCTGGGCGAGCTGGGGAGCCCGGCCACCTCCGCAGATCCTGCTCACCTGCTGTTACCAAGCTCCTTTGCGCGAGTGCGACTCGGGATGGCGAGCTCGCCCATCAGTCGGCTCTCACTAGCCGACCTTAGCTCGGCGAATCCTGGACTAGCTCGGCGAATGCCGAGCTCGCGGTCGACGAATGCCGAGCTCGGGTTCGGCTTCTCCTTGCCGAGCTCGCCCACAATCTTCAGTCCTTTGCTGGGCTTGCCTGTTGCTTGGACGATCTGAACCGCCCGGTATGGTTCTTGGCGACCTCACTCGCCAGACACGGGGTTGTACATAATCCCTGCTCTTTTTGAGATTGGCAAAGCTCGGAAAGAAACATCCAACCCAAGTGTTTGGCGAGTGCGCGGTGGGCTGGAGGGAATCTTCGGGTGGGGTCCACCTACGGCTATATATATGCACCTGCTTAACTGCCTGACTCTTGTCATTCCCTTTGCTCTAACCCTGCCAAGATGCCGCTCCCCATGGAGATTCAAAAGCATCTAGACCGAGCTCGCCAGGCTTCTGCAGCTCGCGTAGCCGCCCTGACGGCGGTCCCTGCCACTGTGCCGCAGGGTGGCTCTGCCGAGCCCAGCTCCAAGAAGATGAAACTGTTCCCCCACGCAGCCGAGCCCATCTACAACGACCTGAGGGCCACCTTGGAGCACGAGACCGGCTCGTCCACTCTGCCTGCCTCTGAAAGAGGGAGGAACGTTGTCGAGGTCTGCGACGGCCCAGATCGCCGCCCTGATGGCGTAGCCGACACCGCGCCGCGATACGTCACCCCGCGAGCTAAGACCACTCTTGGGGACTCGCGATTCATGACTCCGGAAAACCGCCACCGGGAGCCGTCCCCTCCTTTTGGGACCTGGGGGTTGAGCTCGCAGAGGCCGAGCTCGCTGATGCGCGCCCCTCTCCTCGGAAAACTGTCGTGACCGCGGGGGCGGGTCTGGAAGCCATCCCTACCCCGGGATTCGAGCTTCTCTCACCGGGGACTCGCGGCCCAGGTCGCGGGAAGGATATGAGGTTCATTCCTCCCCGCATCTCCTTCGAGTTGCCGAGCTCGTCAGGTCAAATTTGCTTGGATTCCTACCCCATGCGCTTTTCCTGCATTCTTCTTTTTTACTGACGCTTGTCTCCACAGCTCCCCCCAACCAATACGCTGCCGAGGAATCCTCGCGGGCAGCCCACTACTCTCCCCTCCCCTCCCCAAGCGCGCTGGACTCTTACCTGGGCCCCGAAATGGATCAAGGCGAGCTGACGAGGAGGGAGGTTAAGCTTCTCAAGAAGCTGGTGTGCGGCCTACGCGAGGTGCAGGGGGTCAACGAGACGCTGCAACGCGACTACGCGCGTCTTGCCGACGAGGTGCGAAGCGGCCAGGCTGGCGCGCTGATGTCTCCTTCCCGGCTTCTGGACGAGATAGACGATGGCCTCTCAGTGGAGCAGAGGAATTCGGGGAGGATCCGCGAGCTGCTCCGCGCGCGACAGTCTGGGGGGCGGGAGCCGCGAGACCGGTGTAGATAAGAGGGCGGCTCCTTTGCCGAGACGACCGGTACTCGCCTCCTGATGCTCCCCCTGCTCGCGCGCCCCGCTTTTTATTCCTGAACTTGGTCTCTTTAATAAGTAATTTTAGAATATTCTTGGACATGCGTTATTCAAATACTATATTGCGACGTTTGACTTAGCCTTGGTTGGGACGCGCCGGAAGTCGACGAGCTGGGGTGGCGAGTTGGGGTGGCGAGCTGGGGCGGCGAGCTGAGCCGATTGAATGGCCTGACCCCAGATTTCTTTTTCTATAAATAGCCCCCCGCCCCACCAACCCCCGTACTGTGCTTTTATTGCTTTCTCTTTCTCCCTGCGCTTCTTTCCTTCTCTACTCGCGCCCCGTCTTCTTCTTTCGCGAGCATGGGCAAGACCAACCCCGACGCTGATGGCCGCAGCAAGTGCGCCCAGCACTTCACCGACTACTGCTTCTTCGAGGGGCATTCCAGCGAGGAGGAGTTCGCGGAGTTCGAGACGGAGTACATGTCGCCGGACTTCAAGGCGCGCCGGCCGAGGCAGGGGGAGGCCATCAACACCTTCTACGACGATGAGCTCGCCTTCCCCATCTCTCACTTTGAGGTGGGGTTGCGCCTCCCCCTCTGGCCGGAGGTCCGACAAATTCTGAAGTACTACGGCGCGGTACCCGCGCAGCTGAACTCCAACGTCATCGCCATGATGGTGGCGTTCGCAAGCTACCTCCGACGAGAGAGGATAGAGTTCAACCTGACAGTGTTCATGAAACTCTTCTCTTACAAGGCGACGCCGGATGTGGTCGCTTACTTCGGCGGCTCGCTGATCAAAGTTCGCGAGATCGTGAACAAGCACCACAACTGGATGACCAGGATCGCCTTTATCAAGGGCGATCTCGGCAACATCCCGTACTCGCCGCAGCAAAAAGGCGAGGAGGTCTACCGCCGGCCGGCCGTATCCCGCAACGATGCCGAGCTCCACAAATACTTCCTCCACACGGACTTCGAGGTCGCCTACCTGCGAAGGGGCCTTGACGCGCTTCTCCCTATCCTACCCGGCGAAGGTATTGTTTTCCCCGTATTGCTGAGCTCGCCCGGTTGCCGAGCTTGTCATACTGCTGTTGAAAGTGTTCTTAACTTTTTCTAAGTTTTTCCTTACAGGGGAGCGGTTGATTCCCGCGAACCCGCCGTTTGCGGACCCGGGGTCGCACCCGGACCCCCTTGCTCGCGAGAAGGCGGCGGCGGCGGCCTGTCGAGATGAGGCAGCCTTCTCCCAACCCTCTTCCAGCAAGAGGCGACCTGAGGATGCGGGGTCGAACCCGCCACACCGCCAGCCATTACTAAAGAAGATGAAGCAGACCGTGCTCGCTCCGCGGGGAAAACATCATCATCAATCCAGCCCCAAATACATAAGCTCGTCTGAGACCCCCCCCCCCCCCCCAACGTGTCGCCGGAGAGCCCGCTGAAGGAGATCACAAGCGAAGGCCGGAAGGGCAGCGAGGCTCCTTCTGCGGCGGCGATCTCCCCACCTCCTTCGGCGAAGAGGGCGGGGCGCCGAAACAACATCCCCTCTTCAACTTCGGGGGGCGGTGGAAGGACTCGGCGGGGGAGCCCATGGTGCAGTGGGATGAGCTGGCCCATCGGGTCTCCATCTCCACTCTGCATCCGTCCTGGCATGACCGCGAGCCCGCCACTGGCCATGCTTACGCCCTCGGCTTCGGCCTCTATGGCCGCGAGAATGCCGAGGCCTACAAGAACATGACCCTGCGACAGCTCGCCCATGAGGGTCTGCAGGCCCACCTGCGGACCATGAAGCTCCACCACATGCTGACCCGCCACAGCTTTGCCCTCAGCAATCAACTCCTGAAAGCCGAGCAGGCTCGCGATGTCGCCAAGGACAAGGTCGCCGACCAGACGAGGCAGGTCGGCATCGCCGAGGGTCTCCTCGCCGAGGCCGCCGGCGGGTTGGTGAGTATCCGGCTCCTTCCCTCTTTTACTTGAAATATTTTGCGCTGTTAACGAATCTCTCTTTCATCAGGATGCCAAGGCTGCCGGGGAGCTGCGGGCTCGCAACGTCGAGCAGGAGGAGGAGATCGGCCAGCTGCGCGCCCGGCTTGCCGAGCTGGAGGGGGCGAATGCGAGGCTGAAGGGGGAGAACCAGAACCTCATCCGCGAGGCCCGCCGCCAGGCGGAAATCTTTTCCCGGCCGGCGACGTCGACCCTACCCTCACCTATAAGAGGCCACGGGTCTTTGGCGAGGCCGACCTCGCCGAGAGGATACGGATCAACTCAATCCAAGCTGTCGAATGCACCCTCCAGATGATGAAGGACACTGGGGTGCTGGTGGAGGGGTGCGAGGAGATCTCCGCCAAGGACCTGATGGCAAGCTTGTTCCCGGCGACACCGCCCAGCGAGAAGGAGGATAGCCTGGACGCGATGTTCGGGAAGGGCTTCCAGGATCAATCGGGTGAAGGGGAGGACCGGTCCGGCGGGGGGGGGGGGGGGGGGGGGGGGGGTTGGGGGGGGGGAGGGGGGGGGGGGGAGGGTGGGCGATTCCTAAATTTGTATACTTACTTTTTTTTGTTTACTCGCTGAGGCGAGCCCCTGTAAACACCTTTATTTAATGAAAAAAGATTTTGATCATACCCATGCCATTTTTCTTTTTTTTTCTTCTCTTTTTTTGCTGTGTTCTGTATATCTGCTGGCCCTTCCCCAGGCGACCCCGCGTAGACAGATCCTGCGAGTAGGATAATCATTAGTACGCGCCCGCGGGAGAGTACCTTGAGTGCTCGGCAATGTTAGAAAGTAGAGAACAAGAAGCGAAAAGTAGAGAACAAGCGAACAAACTTTTGAATAATTGAAATTTTATTATCCAAAAAAGATATCATTTACAAAGGTATGACCTCCCTTATATAGAATGAAGGAGATAAGAAAGAGAGTATACAAACAATGTGGGACTAAACATTTACAGTACTGAGCGGCTAGAATAATGGAGACCGCATAGGCCGCGCGGTTAGACAGATGGGCTAACCGCTCGGCAACTCCAGCAGGATAGAACAAACCGCAGAGGTAGACCGACAGACCGCCCGGTCTACAAACCGCTGGATCAGACCGCTAAGCCGCTCGGTCAACAAACCGCTGGATCAGACCGCCAAGCCGCCCGGTCTAATACTTCAACACTCCCCCTTAAGCTGGAGCATAGATATCAATCATGCCCAGCTTGTCACAAATGCGGAAGAAGGAAGTAGAAACCGGCTTGGTGAAGATATCTGCCAACTCCTTGTCAGAGGTGACAAAAGGAGTACAAATCTGATTCTTCAAAATCTCCTCCCGAATGAAGTGACAGTCAACCTCTATATGCTTCGTTCTCTCATGGAAGACCGGATTTCTGGATATGTGTATAGCGGCCTTGTTGTCACAGAACATAGGGAGAGGACAATCATATACCTCGCCCAGGTCAAGCATGAAAGCCCGCAACCACTTTAACTCACACGTAGTTGACGCCATACTCCGGTATTCTGCTTCGGCACTGGATCTGGAAACAACAGACTGTTTCTTGCTCTTCCAACTCACGAGATTACCTCCAACAAAGGTACAAAAACCCGACGTGGATTTATGATCGCCTTTGTCATCCGCGTAACTTGAGTCTGAGTAGGCCTCAACCCTCAGATGACCATTTTTCTGGAAGAGTAACCCTCTGCCCGGTGCTGCTTTGATATACTCTAAAATCTTCAGGGCGGACTGAAGATGACACTCCCTGGGAGCTTGCATAAACTGACTGACCTTTCCTACAGCGTAGGCGATGTCGGGTCTAGTCACCGTGAGATAGATGAGTTTCCCTACCAAACGTTTGTACCGTGTGACATCAGATAGAGGAGGCGATTCATCCGTCCACGTTTTGTCTTCTCCAACAGCCATGGGAAGATGAGCTGGTTTGGCACCTGTCAAGCCTGCTTCTCGAAGAAGATCAAGGGCATACTTCCGTTGAGAGAGAACCAAGGAGTCAGGTTTCCGAGAGATTTCTATCCCCAAAAAGTATTTTGGGGAGCCCATATCCTTCGTGACCAAGTGCTGACGGAGGTGCTTCTTCGTCAAGTCCACCCCATCTCGGTCATCACCAGTAAGGAGAATATCATCCACATATACGGCCAAAACCACCAGTCCCGAGGCCGTTTTGCGAATGAATAAGGAGTGATCGGCCGAACTCCTTTGAAAGCCGATGGTTGCCACAATACCACTGAATTTTTCGAACCATGCCCGAGGGCTCTGCTTTAGGCCATAAATGACCTTCTTCAAATGACAGACACGTGTCTCCCCCTGAGCAACATACCCAGGAGGTTGCTCCATATAGACGTCCTCCTGAAGATCGCCATAGAGAAAGGCATTCTTCACATCAAGCTGGGAAATAGCCCAAGCCCGGTTAACAGCCACAGAAAAGAGAACCCGGATGGTGCTGAGGCGAGCAACCGGAGAGAAGGTATCAAAGTAATCAACGCCATAAGTCTGAGTAAAGCCCTTGGCCACCAGCCGGGCTTTGTAGCGATCCACAGTGCCGTCGGGGCGAAACTTCACAACAAAGACCCAGCGACAGCCAACCACATCAGTGCCCACGGGAGGAGGAACCAGGGTCCAGGTACCCGTTCAGTAAGAGTAGCCATCTCCTCATCCATGGCAGACTTCCAATGAGGGAGAGCGAGAGCCTCCTGGTAGGTACGAGGAGTAGAAGTAGCAGAGATAGCCAAGGCAAAACACCTGCGAGAAGGAGAAAGCTGATCATAAGAAACAACAGCCGTGAGCGAGTGTTGAGTACACGCCCGCACCCCTTTGCGAAGGGCAATGGGAACATCCAGATCATCGGGAGCGTCGGCGACGGGAGCGTCAGCGACCGGAGCGTCCGTGGCGGAGAAGGCTGGCCCGGGACTAGAGAGAGACGGCAGCGGAGAGGAGGGTGGAGGGGTGGGTGGGGAGACGGACTGAGAAGGAGTCGGTGGAGGAGGAGACGAAGGTGGGAAAACGTCGAGAGGTGTGGAAGGAACGGAAATATCAGAAGGAAGAGAAGGAGGAGAAGAGGAAGGAGAGAAATAGGAAGCATTTTCGAAAAAAGTCACATCGGCGGAGACAAACTGCTTGCGGAGAAGGGGGTCAAAGCAGCAATAGCCTTTTGAGTGGTAGAGTACCCCAAAAAGACACATTTGGTGGAATGGGGGGAAAGCTTGTCGCGGGTAGCGGAGGGAGCGTGAACAAAGGACGTACAACCAAAGACACGGAGAGGAAGAGGAAAAGGTTCCTGGTGGGGGTAGAGAAGGGAGAAGGGAGTCCGGCCGTGGAGGACCGTGGAGGGAATGCGATTGATAAGATAGCAAGCGAGGAGCACAGCGTAGCCCCAGTAGGAGCGAGGGACGTGCATCTGCGCCATGAGAGTACGCGCAACATCAAGCAGGTGACGATTTTTACGCTCCGCCACCCCATTCTGTTGGGAGGTGTAAACACAAGTCGTTTGATGAATGAGGCCGTGTTGGTGAAAGAACGCGGAGAACTCATGAGACAGATATTCCTTGGCATTATCAGAACGTAAGACTTTAATAGAAATAGCAAATTGAGTCTTAATCATAAAGTAAAAAGATTGCCAAACAGAAAAGAGTTCAGAGCGATCCTTTAAGAGATACACCCAGGTACATCGAGTAAAATCATCGATAAAAGTGACAAAATAGGAACTGCCCCGACCAACTGTGAGGGTAGGAGCAGGACCCCATACATCAGAATGAATAAGATCAAAAATGCGAGAGGAGCCACGGCCTTGCTTCGGCGGGAAGGAGGAGCGATGATGTTTGCCAAGCTGACACGCATCACAGTTGAGCGGAGAACTGGTGGGAGGTAAGTGGGGCAGAAGCTGACGAATAAGCCGAGGAGGAGGATGTCCAAGACGAAGATGCCACTGAAGGAGATCGGTGGAGGAGGAGTAGGCAGAAAGAGCGGAAACATCGTCGAGGAAGTAGAGGCCGCCGCTCTCAGTCCCAGTAGCAATCGTCCGCTGGGTCCTCGGGTCCTGAAAAGAACAAGTAGTGGGAGTGAATAAGACGGAGCACTGAAGTTGCCGGCATAAAGTAGTAACAGATAACAAATTGCACGAGAACTTCGGGACATAGAGGGTATCCTCCAAGCAAAGCGATGGAGTGAGTTGAACCATGCCCGTCCCATGAACCGGAGACGGGGAACCATCCGCCACACGAACTGGGGGTAAGCGGTCATGGGTCTCAAGACGGGAGAAGCAATGAGGGTTGCCCGTCATATGATTGGTGGCACGGAGTCAATCAGCCATTTACCTTGGGTAACGACGTGGGCACTACCTGACGTCGTGGCCACAGAGGCAGACGGCCTAGAAGAGGCGGAGACCGAAGGAGCATCACCGGAAGGGCGAAGATGAGGATGTTTCTGCCAGCAGCGGTCAACAGTATGACCAGTACGATTACAGTGAGAGCAGAAGAACCGGGAGGAACCCCGTCCGCCAGAGGAGCTTCGGCCACTCGGCCCCCCCGCTGAGCTTGGTGAGCAGAGTAGTCCTGGGAAGGGGGGGAGGCCAACAGAGGCCGCTGGAGGAGAGAAGTAACGGCGGCAATGCGAGCCGCAGTGGCATCCAAAGTAGGAGATTCCGCCTCACCCAAGATCTGCTGGCGGATCATATCATAAGAGTCGGGAAGTCGAAGAAGATAACAAACAACCAGGAGTTCCTGGAAGTGTTTGTGCTGGTCGGCCAAGTCCGCGGAGAAGGGGCGATTCTGGAGGATTTCAGCCCCAAGGGCCTGAACCTGCTGATAAGCCGCAGCTGGGGACATGGAAGGGCGGGCGAAGAGGTCCGCATAGAGAGTATAAATGCGGGACGTCTGGCCCCCCTTAGAATAGAGAGCAGCGAGGTGAAGCCATGCGGCCTTGACCGTCTCATCATGGCGAATGACGGGAAGACACTCATCAGAAAGGCTGTTGGCCAGCCAGGTGCGAACAAGAGCATCACTCGCATCCCAGTCATCAAACTCAGGAGAGGTGCGAGGAGGAGGGTCATCGGTGAGGTGATGACGCTTGCGTTGAGAACGAAGGAGAAAGGTGAAAGAGACGCTCCAATCGGGATAGTTGGAGCCCACAAGCTTGGAAAGGGTGCCAAGGTTGCCCGAAGGAGGAGGAGGAGAAGGAGCTGCAGTAGTAGTGGTGAGACCGGAGGTAGTCATAGAACCCGGAAGCAGAAGAAGCCGCACGAACAGGAGCGGTTAGAAAACAGAGGAAGCCGCGCGAACAGTAGCGGCTAGAAAGAGGCACTGCGGGGAAGAGGTCGCGCGGACTGAAAAAGCCGAGCGAACAGAAGAGAGGAGAAGAGCAGGTGACCGCGACCAAGATGCGGGGAAGAAAGAGACAACCCGCACGGTCAGGCAGATCACAGCAGCGGCTAGAAGGCGGTCAAAGGCTCGGCGGGGAAGAAGTCGCACGAACTGAGAAGCCCGAGCGAACAGAAAAGAGGAGAAGAGCTGGCGACCGCGACCAAGATGCGGGTGAGAAAGGAACAACCCGCACGGTCAGGCAGATCACAGCAGCAAACCGCGAGTAGAGAGACAATACACACGCGGACAGGGACAGACCGCAACGACTAGGAAGTCGGAGAGGCAAGAAAGAACAAGGAGCGCGGCGACAACGAAACAGGTCGCTGCGACAACAAGGAGAAGGAGAAGAGAACCAAGAAGGAGCAAGCCGCGCGAACAGGTTGGCGGACAAAAACAAGCCGCGCGGATAGAAACAGGCCGCGCGGATAGAAGAGAGGGCAAGCCGCGAATCAAGTCGCAGAGCGCGGAAAAGAAGTCGCGAACAACAGAGGGCGCACAGAATCAAGAGGAAATGACCGTGTGCTCTGATACCATGTTAGAAAGTAGAGAACAAGAAGCGAAAAGTAGAGAACAAGCGAACAAACTTTTGAATAATTGAAATTTTATTATCCAAAAAAGATATCATTTACAAAGGTATGACCTCCCTTATATAGAATGGAGGAGATAAGAAAGAGAGTATACAAACAATGTGGGACTAAACATTTACAGTACTGAGCGGCTAGAATAATGGAGACCGCATAGGCCGCGCGGTTAGACAGATGGGCTAACCGCTCGGCAACTCCAGCAGGATAGAACAAACCGCAGAGGTAGACCGACAGACCGCCCGGTCTACAAACCGCTGGATCAGACCGCTAAGCCGCTCGGTCAACAAACCGCTGGATCAGACCGCCAAGCCGCCCGGTCTAATACTTCAACAGGCAATTCCCAGGGCCTCGCCGCAGCTCGCTCGCGAGCTGTCCTTGGCCTACTTAATCAAAAAACCGAACTTACAGAATTTTTCCAAGTAAAATAAAGCGGGGGGCGGGGCCTCTCGGCGGGATCCGCCTCCCCTTGGCGAGGTCCCAGGGCCTGGCTTGCCAATCTTCTGCAGAGTCCGAGCTGGATCAGCGAGCTCGAACTCGCCCATGCCGAGTTCTCCTCTCTTGGAAGGGCCAAGTTTGTTAGGCACTACCTGGGGGGATAAGGACTTCCCTGGGTGACACCGAGTGACTTCCAGCCATGTCAGCTAGGTGAGAGCCTGACAGCGGGGTCTGCTCGGGGTCTACTACCAACACCATCGAGCGACTTCCAGCCCTGCCAGCTAGGTGAGAGCCTGACAGTGGGATCTGCTCGAGGCCCAAGGATGACACCGAGTGACTTCCAGCCCTGCCAGCTAGGTGAGAGCCTGACAGCGGGATCTGCTCGGGGTCCACTACTAACACCATCGAGTGACTTCCAGCCCTGCCAGCTAGGTGAGAGCCTGACATCGGGATCTGCTCGAGGCCCAAAGATGACACCGAGTGACTTCCAGCCCTGCCAGCTAGGTGGGAGCCTGACAGCGGGATCTGCTCGGGGTCCACTACTAACACCATCGAGTGACTTCCAGCCCTGACAGCTAAGTGAGAGCCTGACAGCGGGATCTGCTCGAGGCCTAAAGATGACACCGAGTGACTTCCAGCCCTGCCAGCTAGGTGGGAGCCTGACAACGGGATCTGCTCGGGGTCCACTACTAACACCATCGAGTGACTTCCAGCCCTGACAGCTAGGTGAGAGCCTGACAGCGGGATCTGCTCGAGGCCCAAGGATGACACCGAGTGACTTCCAGCCCTGTCAGCTAGGTGAGAGCCTGACAGCGGGATCTGTTCGGGGTCCACTACTAACACCATTGAGTGACTTCCAGCCCTGTCAGCTAGGTGAGAGCCTGACAGCGGAATCTGCTCGAGGCCCAAGGATGACACCGAGTGACTTCCAGCCCTGCCAGCTAGGTGAGAGCCTGACAGCGGGATCTGCTCGGGGTCCACTACTAACACCATCGAGTGACTTCCAGCCCTGCCAGCTAGGTGAGAGCCTGACAGCGGGATCTGCTCGGGGTCCACTACTAACACCATCGAGTGACTTCCAACCCTGCCAGCTAGGTGAGAGCCTGACAGCGGGATCTGCTCGAGGCCCAAGGATGACACCGAGTGACTTCCAGCCCTGCCAGCTAGGTGAGAGCCGGACAGCGGGATCTGCTCGGGGTCCACTACTAACACCATCGAGTGACTTCCAGCTCTGCCAGTTAGGTGAGAGCCTGACAGCGGGATCTGCTCGAGGCCCAAGGATGACTTCGAGTGACTTCCAGCCCTGCCAGCTAGGTGAGAGCCTGAAAGCGGGATCTGCTCGGGGTCCCCTACTAACACCATCAAGTGACTTCCAGCCCTGCCAGCTAGGTGAGAGCCTGACAGCGGGATCTGCTCGAGGCGCAAGGATGACACCGAGTGACTTCCAGCCCTGCCAGCTAGATGAGAGCCTGACAGCGGGATCTGCTCGGGGTCCACTACTAACACCGGGATCTGCTCGGGGTCCACTACTAACACCATCGAGTGACTTCCATCCCTGCCAACTAGGTGAGAGCCTGACAGCGGGATCTGCTCGAGGCCCAAGGATGTCACCGAGTGACTTCCAGCCCTGCCAGCTAGGTGAGAGCCTGACATCGGGATCTGCTCGGGGTCCCAACTCTCTTTACTTCCTCATGCAAGCCCATTGTGACAGTATTGGCGTGTTAAAGAACTTTCATTAAAAAACAAGGCACAACTTACAAGCTTCAAGGGAAAAAGCGTTTTAAGTCGTCACCACTGCAGGTGAGACTTAGGGTCTCGCCCTCCACATTTTGGAGTCGATACCCCCTGATCTCAAGGCTTCTTTTACAATGAATGGTCCCTCCCAGTTAGGGTTGAGCTTCCCCACGGTTGCCGATCTCCCTGCTGCATCCACCTTCTTCAGCACCAAGTCCCCCTCCACAAATTGTTTGACTCTGACGTGCTTGTCGTAGTACTTGGCCATCCGTCTCTTCACCTCTTCCTGCCGGAGGGCGGAAAGATCCCGCAGTTCCTCCACCATGTCAAGGGAGAGCCGCAGCTCCTCCTCGTTCTCAGCTTGCCACTCTACCCTGCCTTCCTTGGCCGCAACAACTCGAGGTGTTTGAACTTCAAACTCTACGGGGAGCACCGCCTCGCACCCATGAGAGAGTTTGAAGGGGGTCTCCCCGGTAGCTGTGTTAGGGGTAGTCCTCAGGGCCCAGAGAACCGCGAGGAGCTGCTCCACCCAGCTTCCCTTCAGATTTTCCACTTTCTTTTTCAGGAGGTTGACAATGATCTTGTTCGCGGCCTCCACCTGCCCGTTGCTCCTGGGGTGATGGACCGAGGCGAACCTGAGGTCGATTCCAAGCTGCTCACAAAAACTGGTTAACTCAGCGCTGGCGAACTGGGGCCCGTTGTCCGTGACAATGGCCTGAGGCAGCCCATGGCGGCAGATGATCTCCCCCCAGACAAAGTTTCTGATAACCTGGGAGGTCACCTTGGCCAGCGCCTTCACTTCCAACCACTTGGAGAAGTAATCGATCATTACTAGGAGGAATCTCCTCTGCCCACTGGCCTGGGGGAACGGTCCAACCAAATCCATTCCCCAAATGGCGAAGGGCCAAGGGGCCGTGATAATTTTGAGTCGCTGGACCGGCTGTAGCTGGAGGGGGGCAAACAACTGGCACTTGTGACACCTTCTTGTGAACTCCGTTGCATCATGGACCAGGGTGGGCCAGAAGTACCCCTGCCTGACAATCCTCCCTTCCAGGGTCCGACTCCCGGAGTGGCTCCCATACTCTCCGGAGTGGACTTCCTCCAAGATTCTTTGTACTCCCCCCTCGAAAACGCAACGAGCCAACATCCCCGAGAGTGTCTTCCTGTACAACTGACCGTCCTGGAGGAGGTAGTACGCTGACTTATGCCTGAGCTTCTTCTTATCTGCCCCCTCCGGATACTCTCAAGTGGAAAAGAAAGTTACAACTGGGTCCATCCATGAAGTCCGTTGATCTATCTCCATGAGCTCCCCCTCTTCGATGGAAGGGCGGAATAGGTCGATGATGGTACCCCCCACCCGAGGACCGTGCTTTGCGAGCTGATCGACCCGCTCATTTTTTTCCCGGGGCACGTGTTGGATGAAAAAAGTTTGGAACGTGCCGATGACCCCCTTTACCTTGGCTAAGTACAATCGCAGGGTAGACTCTCTTGCTTCAAACTCCCCGTTGATCTGGGAAGCTACCACCATGGAGTCGGTAAGGACCTCCACGTCCAGCACCCCTAGCTCCCTGGCCAGGCGCAGCCCTGCTATCACGGCCTCATACTCGGCTTGATTGTTGGTGATGGGAAAGTGAACCACTACCGTCTGCTCAATCCTAGTCTCCTGTGGGCTCTCCAAGATCACTCCCACTCCTAGGGAATGTCTCCCCGAGGCGCCATCCACCTTCACCTTCTAAGGAGTCGGACGAGTGAGCTCTCCCTCTGCCACCTCAATCACATAATCAGCCAAGAAGTCGGCCATCGCTTGAGCTTTGATCGAGAGGCGCGGAACGAAGGAAATGTCAAACTCACTCAATTCCACCGACCACTTGACCAGCCTACCAGAATGCTCCACCCCCTCAAAGATGTTGCGGAGATGATGATCAGTCACCACTCGGATTGAGTGTGCCTGGAAATAAGGTCGCAACCTTCTTGCTGAGATGATCAGGGCGAAAGCCAGCTTCTCCAAAATTGGATACCGGAGCTCGACCTTCCTCAGGACCCGACTCACGTAGTAAATAGGGAGCTGCTTCTTCCCCTCTTCCCGAACTAGGACGGAGCTCAAGGCCTCTGCCCCGACCCCGAGATACAAAAACAGGTCCTCCCCCTCCTTGGGCCCTTGGAGTAGCGGAGCCTAGGCCAACTACATCTTGAGGGCCTGGAATGCCTCCTCGCACTCCTTGGTCCATTCAAACCTTTGACCACCCCTTAGCGTTTTGAAGAAGGGGGTGCAATTTTCTCCAGCCCGGGAGAGGAACCTACTTAGCCCTGCCAACTTCCCTGTCAGGCGCTACACCTCCTTGGTATTCCGTGGCGACCCTAGCTCCATGATAGCCTTGATCTTGTCAGGATTTGGCTCGACCCCCGCAGGGGTGAGGAGATGCCCCAAAAACTTCCCCCTGCTAGCCCCGAAGACACATTTCAGGGGGTTCAACCGCATCTTGTACTTGCGCAGGGTGGCAAAGGTCTCCTCTAGGTCTTGGAGGTGGGAGTCCACATCCAGACTCTTGATCATAAGGTCATCCACATACACCTCCAGGTTCCTCCCCTTTTGCTCTTTGAAGACCCTATCCATCATCTTCTGGTAGGTCGCCCCTGCGTTTTTTAGCCCGAAGGGCATCATCTTGTAACAGTAGCATCCGTCCCCCGTAATGAACGAGACATCCTTAATGTCCGGGGGATGCATCCTGATTTGATGATAACCTGAAAAAGCATCTAGAAAACTCATTACAGAAAAACCAACGGTTGAGTCAACCAGCGCTTCGATCCGAGACAAAGGATAACAGTCCTTAGGACAAGCTTTATTAAGTAAAGAGAAATTGATACACATTCGCCACCGGCCGTCTCCCTTTTTGACCATGACCACATTGGAGACCCAGCCGGGGTATTGGATTTCGGACACGAAGCCGGCCTTGAGAAGCTTTGCCACCTCCTCTCTGATGGGCTCTGCCAGCTTGTCCGCAGTGGACCTCTTCTTTTGTTGGATGGGGCGTGTTCCCGGGTCCAGGTTGAGGCGGTGGCAGGCCACATCCGCGTCAACCCCCGGCATCTCCGCGGCGTTCCATGCGAAGATGTTCACATTCTTCTGGATGCATTCCAGCATCCTGCCTTGGTCCTCCGGGGTCAGCCCTCCGCTGACGCGGACCTTCTCCACCCTGCCTCCCCGAGTGAGGACTTACAACTCCACCACTTCCTCTGCAGCCTCCAACCTGGACTGCTCCCCCCATCCTTCAGCATCCCTTTCTTCCGAAACGGGGACCTCCACCTCTACCTCTTCCTCCACGGCCATCATTTTGGCCATCTCCTCCTGATCTCTTCCTGCTGTCTCCTCTGCGTAGTTCTCTACCTCCAGCTCCTCCCTGCCTGCCTCTTGCTCAGCCTCCTCCATCCTTCGCCCCATCTCCTCGGCTCCCTCCTGCCAAGAGATGGAGTTCACAACGGTGACATAACATTCCCGCGCCACCTTGGGGTCCCTCCTGACCCTGACCTGAATCCCCTCAGCATTGAACTTCAAACACTGATGGAATGATGAGGGGACGCAGCGGAAGGCGCTGATAAGGGGCCTCCCGAAGATGGCGCTGTAGCTGCTGGGGGAATCCACAATGACGAACCTGCAGTTTCTGGACTGCCCCCCCCCCCCCCCCCAGGTGACATGGAGGCCGACTCCTCCTTCCACTTCCTTCCTCTCCCCCGAAAACCTGAACAAGGGTCCGTCCGAGGCCAGCACTCTCTTCGCCTCCACCTTCATCGCGTCAAACGCCTTCTTGAAGACGACGTTGACGGAGCTTCCGTTGTCAACGAGGATCCGAGAGACGGTAAAATTTTCGATGGCCGCCTTGATGACCAGCGCATCACAGAATGGATCCTCGTGATCCGGCATGTCGCTCCTGGAGAAGGTGATCCTCTCTTCCGGGGGTGGGGTTTGGGATGTGGAGGCAACGCTCCGACGATACATGGTGTGGAGGCTCGCCTTCCGGGAAGCCTCGACCCCCACCCCTCCGTGGATCACTCTGATCCCTCCTCGGGTCCCAATGTCCATCCGGTCTTCGCAACGGTCCTCTTCTGTACGAGGCAGGACCTCCTCGATCCTGACTTCCTGGCGCCCCTGCTGCTGCTCCCTGTTCCCTCTCATTTCAAGGAACTCCGGGCACGTGGCTGTGGCGTGCCCCTCCTCCTGATGGAAGTCGCAATAGGGCAACTCCACCCTAACTTCTCTCCTCCTCCTCCTTGCTACTCTCCTCCTTTCCCCCATGGCTATGGCCATAGCCTCTTCCTGATCGGGGAGTCGGGGCCTCTGGGCCTGCCTCCAGCCCGGGGGGTGGAATTCATCTTGCCCCCCTTGATGGCGATCCCTTCCTTGGTATCCTCTCTGTGGCCCCTGCCCTTGCCACTCAGGCCTCCAGCCCAGCCGACGGTCGGGCTCCTGACGCCCCCACCTAGGCTGCTGCTGCCCCTGGAGCTGTCTCTGCTCCCTCTGCCGGGGCTCTCCTCTCCTCTTCTCCTGTCTCCTTCCTCTCGACTCCTTCTCCTCCTCCGTGGCCCACCTGGCCAGCTTCCGCGCAAATTCCGGGTTTGACGCCTCTCCGTCAACTTCTCTCGCCGCCCTCTCCATCAGCTCCTCGTAGGAGAGGGGGGAACTCTCTTCAGCTCCATCCTGAAGAATCCCTGCTGCAGGCCCAGGGTAAAGGCCATCATCAAACTATGGCCCGACATCTCCTGGACCTGAGTAACCTCCTCCTGGAACCGATCCACGTAGCTCCCCAGTGTCTCATTCACCCCCTGCTTGATGTGGAACAGGGATTCCGACTCCTTCTTCCTCCTCTTCGAGGTAGTGAACCTCAGCATGAATCCCCGGAGCAGGTCCTCGAAGCAGTAGATGGAGCTGGCCGGTAGCTGGTGGAACCACTCCCTTGCCTTCTCCTTGAGGGTGATAGCGAAGAGTCGGCACTTGAATCCGTCCGACATCTGCCGGATTGAAACCACATCCTCGAACCATTGAACGTGCTGGACCGGGTCTCCCTTCCCGGTGTAGTAGGACATCTCGGGTTCCCTGAACCCATCTGGAACTGGGGCAGAGGAAACCAAGTCACTGAAGGGGCTTCCTCCCCCCACTGGGTGAGCTGGCGAGTCTCGCGAGCCCAGCTCGCCGAACCGGCCTCGGCCTGCCGAGCCAGGGAAGAGCTCGCGCCCGGGGAGCTCGCACCCCCGGCCCTCGTCGGCCACCTCCTTTCCAGCTCGCCTGCCGGGGGCGTCTTCGCCCAGAGAGGGGGCGACCGCGATCTGGGCTGCTGGGGTCGAGCACTCGGCCCGCGTGCCGAGTGCGAACTTGACGAGGTTCAGCACCTCACTCCGGAAATCCTCGAACATCCTCACTGTGGCGAGAGGCGGGGGGGGGGGGGGGAGTCCGGCCTGTCAGATCCCTGTCCTCCTGTCATCGGGCTCGCTGAAGCTTTTCTGCACTGACCATGCTCCACGCTCACCGCACCAAAATGTTGAAAATGAAAACCGGTCTCCTGTGGAGTTCACCCTCGGGGAAGGGGTGGTCGCGCGCCTACTTCACTCCTGCAAGCAAAACAACAAAAGAGACAAGGGGAACCGACCCAAGGGCTCGGCGGGGAGGACCCACCACACACCCGGAAGATCTGAGAGTGCTTCCCCTCCTTAGTCAGAGGCCGAGCTAAGGTACCCTCAGAAAACACTTGAAAACTGGAGCAGGAAAGCACATGAAGCATGCCTTCTGGGGTACCCCTTGGGTCCTATTTATAGTTTTTAGAATCTGAACTGCCAATAACAAAAGAAACTGACCTGAAGTTACCAAAAAACCCTTGGCTGGGTCTGCCAAGAGCCAAACTCCGCTGTTTTGAAAGGCTATAGGCAGACCAGCGGGGGCAAAACAGTAAAAAGTACCTCTTGTATCTGGGCGAGCTGGGGAGCCCGGCCACCTCGGCAGATCCTGCTCGTCTGCTGTTGCCGAGCTCCTTTGCGCGAGTGCGACTCGGGATGGCGAGCTCGCCCATCAGTCGGCTCTCACTAGCCGACCTTAGCTCGACGAATCCTGGACTAGCTCGGCGAATGCCGAGCTCGCGGTCGACGAATGCCAAGCTCGGGTTCGGCTTCTCCTTGCCGAGCTCGCCCACAATCTTCAGTCCTTTGCTGGGCTTGCCTGTTTCTTGGACGATCTGAACCGCCCGGTATGGTTCTTGGCGACCTCACTCGCCAGACACGGGGTTGTACAGGGACATATAGTGTCTTGAAGCTGAAGCGAATGAGTAATATGCACTGTGCCAGACCCATGAACCGGAGAAGGAGAACCATCCACAATAAGAACCAGAGGTAACCGATTACTCTTGTCAAGAGAAGAGAAAAGATGAGAATTCTCCGTCATATGATTAGTAGCAGCAGAATCAATGAGCCACCTACCCGTAGTAGCTAACTGAGCAACACCAGAAGTAACAAGAGAAGAAGTAGACTTCTTGACGGAATCAGCTGAAGCAGGACGAAGATGAGGATGTTTGGTCCAGCAACGATCAACCAAGTGACCAACTCTGTAATAATGAGAACAAAAAAACTTAGAATAACCACGACCACCACTGCGACCACCTCGACCAACAGAGTTGTCATGTCGAGTTGGATGAACAACAATATCAGTAGAAGGAGAAGGAAGCAAAGGACGCTGAAGAAGAGTTGTAACAGCGGAAATGCGAGCAACAGTAACATACAAAGTCAGAGTATCCGCCTCTCCTAAGATTTGTTGTCGAATCATATCATACGAGTCAGGTAGACGAAGTAAGTAGCAAACCACAAGAAGCTCCTGAAAGTGTTTATGTTGCTCAGCGAGATCAGTAGAGAAAGGTCGATGATGAAGAAGTTCAGCAGCAAGAGTTTGAACCTCCTGATAAGCAGCAACAAGGGTCATGACGGGTCGAGCAAAAAGATCCGCATATAAAGTATAAATGCGCGAAGCTTGCGCTCCCTTAGAGTACAAAGCAGCCAGATGATTCCAGGCAACCTTGACCGTCTGATCATGTCTAATAACAAGAAGATACTCATTGGACAAACTGTTGACCAACCAAGTACGTACCAACGCATTAGTAGCATCCCAATCATCAAAAGAAGCATAGCCAAAAGGAGGAGGATCATCAGTCAAATGATGACGCTTACGCTGAGAGCACAACAAGAAAATAAAAGACACACTCCAATCATGATAATTTAGACCTATAAGCTTAGAAGCAGTACCCAAATTATCGGAAGTAGAAGTAGAAGGAAGAGAGAGAGGAGCGACCAAAGTGAAAGAAGAAGAAGATGAAGTGTCCATAGAGAACAACAACAAGCCGCACGGTTTAACCAAACAAATCGCGCGAACAAGAAAAAAAAGAGACCGTGCGAGAAGAAAAACAACTCGCAGGAGCACAAGAGAAAGAAAGCGCTTGAACATAGCGAAGTCGCGCAAACAGAAAAGAAAGCAACGAGAGGGCAGGGTGGGAAGAAGCCGCGCGAACAGAAAAAGAAGCCGCGCGAACAAAAAAAGCCGCATGAACAAAAAAAGAAGCCGCACGAATAAAAGAAGGCGCGTGAACAAAAGAAGCCGCATTGACAGAAAAAGAAGCCGCGCTGAAGCGGTTAGAAAAGAAAACTACGAACCAAAATGGAGCAAATGACCGATTAGATCTGATACCAAGTAAAAAAAGATAAATAAAGGAAAATTTTATTGCTTCAAAAAGATAATTATTACATAGGTATGTCTGACCCCTTATTTATAAAAAATGAGGGAGATGAGAGAATACAACAAACAACGTGAGACTAAATGCAAGCCGCGCGGGCTGTCAAACCGCCAGACTATACAACAAATACAATCTCCTGAGAAGCCTCTGAATACCTGCTGCGGCTAACCGCCAGACCGCTGCTGCGCCTAACCTCCAGACCGCTGCTGCGGCTAACCTCCAGACCGCTGCTGCTGCTAACCTCCAGGCCGCTGTTGCGGCTAACGACCAGACCGCTGCGACTAACGACCAGACCACTGTTGCGGCTAACCTCCAGACCGCTGCTGCGGCTAATGACCAGATCGCTGCTGCGACTAATCTCCAGTCCGCTGTTGCGGCAAACCACCAGACCGCAGCTGCGGCTAACCTCCAGGCCACTGCTGCGGACACTACCAAGCCGCTGGGAAGGCTACCAGACAGGCCGCCGATCCAAACTGCCAGACCGATGATCAGACAGGCCGCGACGACTAGAAAGATTAACCGCCCGGTCTCGTGTTCCAACAACAACTACATGGGGAGGTCTACATAATGATATAACAAATCTCCACCTCGTCTTAACTTGACATGTCGAGCTGAGACAAACATAAGAATGCCTTCTGCATAATTTTCCTCCCCCATATTGGCTGTACCACCACGTCCAGGCGGCTACCTACGTCGGGGGCTGATGCTTAATCCAGGTCTCAACCAGCGTCTTGGACCGAGCAACAAAGGAGGTTAAGTCAGCAACACTGCCTGAGTCAAGGGACTGAAGATCAGTGATGATGTCATACAGGTGTTGGAGACTATCATTGTCAGAGTATAGGGAATGAAGCTCATCACACATCGTCTTGGCAGTCTCGTGATACATGACCATGTGGTAAGGTTCACCATCAAGGGAGTTGAGAAGCCAATTCTGAACACATACAACCAGTCATGAGTAGGTGTAGAAGGAGTATCCTTAGTTAAATGATGCAGAAGTCCCTTTAATTGAAGTACCCGATGGACAGAATGCACCCACTCAACAATGTTTTTTTCCAGTAGAGAGATGGTGGTGATTCTCAACTCGTCACAGAGCTCAGGAGCAGGGACCAAGCGGGCTAAAGGAGATGAATCAGTAGAGAAATCCATGACCATACGACCATGCGGCTAGGTGAAGCGGCTAACCGGCAAGGCGGGTAAGCGGCTAAGATTAAGCGGCAAAGCAGGCACTGCACACAATGCAGCAAGAACAGGGATAGACCGCCGCGGACATGGACAGATAGGCAACAACAACAAATCTGGCGGACTGACAATACACATGCGACCAGAGCTGGCGTATAAGAGAGAAAGCCCGACAACCAAGAGCGGCTAACACGGTGCAGCGAGCAGGAGACAATACCACAACTGAGCCAAGACCAACAACGGCTAGGCAAGACCACAACGAGCAAGAGACAAGACCGCAGCGGAGCGGATAACACGATGTCGCGGCTTGAAGTAGGCTAACCGGCAAGGCCGCGGTGGACTGAGGAGCAACGGGCTGGGAAGAGGCCGCAATGGACTGAGAGAAAGCAAGAGCCCGACCGGAGTAGCTGCGGACTGAGAAGAGGCCACGCCGGATAGAGAAGTTCACGGTTAAGCAATTAGCACATAGTGCAGCCAGCTGCAAAGCCGGAGCAAGCAGTCAGCACAGAGTGCGGCTAAACGGCAAGCACTGAGTGCAGCTAAACGGCAAGCACTGAGTGCGGACTGAGAAGAGGCTGTGGATAGGAACAAAGGGCTGCGGTTAAGACGTAGAAGCTGACAAGTAGAGCAAAGAGAGTACTTCGGGCGAACACAGAGAGCAGACCGCAGGTCGCGGCGAACACAACCCAGCGACAACACATTGAGAAGAACCACGGTTAACAGCAACACAGACCAAATCACGCGGCAAGGGCAGACCACAACAAACAACAAATAGACCGTAGTGGGTAACGAGTAGACCGTAACAAGTAGACCGCAACGAGCAAAAGAGGATCAACGACCAACAATGGTGAGGTCTAAGAACAGACCGCAATGAGCTAAGAAGAAATATACCGCGCGATCAAAGAAAAGACAGACCGCGCGATCAAAGAAGAGCAGACCGCAGCGGACACAGAGCAGACCGCAGTGTGACAGTACAGTGGGACCCAACAATGAAGTCTATAAAATCAAGAGGAGATTCAAAAACAGAAGGCGGGAACAGCTCGCCGAGTACCCTGCAGACAGAAAGGGTCTGTCCGCCAGAGTCTGGAGAGGAGTCCGCGGGAGGGTTGCGGTTAAACAGAACCTATAACCGCCCCAAAAACAGAAGATCGCAAAGGGGGGGTGCGGTTAGAAAAATATAGACCGCCATAGGGATCGAGTGGCTCTGATACCATGTAGAAAAGTGCAAATACAATTGGAAAAAATATAGTCCCTTTTCAAGATGTGTGACTATTTGATGCGGAACAGAGACGAGCACGAGCTTTGGGCCCGTTCAGGGCTGATTTGGCGACTTACCATATATGACGTGCCCGAATCGACGATCGGACTCCGCGGTTGCGTCTGACACGTCGCCGCGAGTCAAAAACATATATTAGTTATTTTTTTTGAGTTTATTTTCATGTATTCATTGGCCGATCTCACCGACCAATCATAGCCGTTGATGGTGAAGCACTAATTTGTTCTCTTCTGATAAATATCGGTTTAAGTGCCTGAACCAAGACATTGCAGATTTTGGAGACATTGAATCCCGGAATCTCGCGATCCCTCCCTGGTGCCGACGCCGTGGAACCCTAGGTGACGACTCCTAGGCCTCCAAACTCCTCCCCAAGGTAATCCCTACCCCCACCTTCATTTTTCACGCCTCAAACCCTCGTTTCACCCGCTGCAGCCCGCCATTCCAGCCCCCGGAAAACAGCCGGCCTGCTGCCCATTTTCCGCCGCCCAACCCGCCTCCTCCCCTCAAACCCGTAGCCTCTCCACTGGCGCTATAGGGCCTCCGCCACCTCTTGTCCCCTCCCCACTGCTGGCCGACCAACCCTCACATTTCCCCACCGTCGGCCACCTCCTTAAATTGCCCTAACCAGCCGCCAGCCTCCACCGCCCCCTCCTCCCCAATCCGCCAACTCCCCTTCGTGGATCCACAGTTCAAACACCCCTAAAATCCTAGATCCGTCCATATCTAGGGTTATAGCCGCCCGATCCATTATTTCCACTGCCCATACTTTCCATTTTTGCCCGGATCCGACTCTAAATAGCGGATCTACTCCTCCCCGGCCCGGATCTACTTATACGTGGCCGGATCTACCGTTTTATTGCCCGTTTTCACCCTTTACCGCCGAGGACAGCCACCGCCATCGTCTTCACGCCGCTGGCTCCATCTCCGATCGCCGATCTACACATCCGACACTCCAAATCTTCAGTGTCTCGGTTCAGCTCTGTACTTTGTGAGCTTTTGTAGTATTGTACTATTTGATTCAACATTTTTCATTTGGTGATTTATCATATCTTGTTGTGATTCCTGTTTGTGGACTTTGTTTTGGTGCTCTAATAATTTGCAGGAGGAAACATTCGCCGCGCGCTTCGCTTTGGCCCTTCGAGCGGATGAAGCCATTATAATTTGCCCAAAATTAAATATTTGTTTTTATTTAAATATCTGCGTGGTGCTGAAATTACTTTGCTTTAACTTATTCGTCAAAACATTGCTCATTTCATTGCATGTAGATTTGGGTTAACATGTCACCCTTGCACTATCACCTCGCGTCGTAGATTTTGTGCACCCGCAGCCTACCCCTACATCAATTTGATATTAAAGGTCAAGGTTAGACCATTTATATATGTAGTGGTAGGTCATATAGAGTTTTTAGGTTCATCCATGACAATTATTATCGTCGTTCCTCTCCTCTCTTTGGGGATTCTGAGTCTGCCTATACCCAATCTCATAGTGCGACTTCAGAGAAGTCCTCACGTTATCATGATGATTATTATCGTCTGTGGCACACCACTTTCCGAGATCGTGCCGACCCACCGACACAACCTCACTATACCAAAGACGATCAGTATGATAATTGTCGTCGTTCATATCCTTGCACGCGAGCGGATCGTGTTGATCCTTCGACTCGACCCGATTACCTTAGGGATGACTATTATGAGGATCGTCACTTTGAGAGAGATCTTGAGAGTCAGTTTCGTACAGTTTTCCCTTCCTTTGACGACTCATCGAGTCCCGAGTCTTTCAGTTATTAGCTCGTGGATATTGAGTATTATCTTGATCAGTTTGAGTTATTCGGTGAGCGTCACGTTAAGTTTGTGAAACTTAGACTTTTAGATCAGACAAGAGCTTATTGAGCTAACGTTGAGAGGACCCGCGAACGAGACCGTCTTCATCGCATCACTAGTTGTGTGGACATGAAGCGTACATTGTGTCAGAGGTATCTGCCTTCATCATATCGGAGTCGCTTGTTCGATCAATTATTTTCCCTTCAGTAAGAATCCATGTCTGTCGCTGAGTACATGAATTGCTTTGATGTGTTAGTAGTGAGGAGCGATATCCGAGAGGACTCAGTCATGACCACTTGCAGATTCCGGTCTGGGCTTCGATCTGACATCCGTACTAAGGTGGTTTATCATAGCTCAAAGTCCCTCGAACAGACGTATCAGCTTGCACTTCATTACGAACAATCTTTAAGATCCGCCAGAGCTGGTTTGTTGGACCCTTACCTCGACCTTCGCAGTACGAGTTCTTCTTATACTGAGGTCACCACGGTGCCTACCACTGTCCTACCACCCACGACAGAAGTGATACCTGATACAGATTGCTCTCACCCCAGCGAGATGCTTAGCCCCGTTGAGTGACCTATCTCTTATTTCTGACCCGTTTCTTGTGACTTTGACGGAGGGTGAGCCTGAGCGACCTATTGAGTCTGCAGTGTTGTGCCCCTCACCCACAGTTCCACTTTTGGCATGTCCGGAGTTGATTAACACTCATACCCTAGACTCATGTTTTGACACCGCACCCGCAGACCCATTCTTGAGCGTAGGCCTATGTCGCTTTTTCCTTGGTATTACCCTGAGCCATGTTACGACCGAGAGCTCAGAGCCTGGTGTTGATCTCGTAGTGGCTATGTCACCCATGCACGGGGAACTACCCCTTTCGATGGTCCTCATCGGGAGGACCTTGACCTTATTGACGAACCCCCTGTTGAGCCTCCTGATGATCCTCATCTTGGTGAGGATGAGACTTGGGTGAGCCACTCAGGTATGACGCCTCTTTCATTATCATCTCTGGCCTTATCCTAGAGAAGGGACCTTGAGTGGAGCATGACATATGTAGGGCCTACCTTGAGTCCACTTGAGCGTACTCATATTGTGAGGACCTACCTTATGACACCTCACACTCTGGATGAGTTTTGAGACACGCCACACGCTGAACCACCCGATGAGTTCTTTCTTGTCTGGGATGCTCACCATATTCTAGAGTGACGAATTCTAGTCTGTGTGCACAGTTTTCACCCAGGTGGTCGTCTTATCCGCGATGACTTGTCGTACACACCTCGTGAGCCCCCTGATGTGTTACGTTCTCTGAGAGACATCTGGCTCGTTACGAGCTTGTATTTAAGTATAGTTGTCTCTCAAGATCATTTGAGCACTCGTCTCACACTAGATGAATATTTTTATATTCCACCGAAAGAACCTCCTGATAGTCCATCACATTTTAGAGACATCTCAAACATTATTAGATTTTCCTATAAGGAGTGTACCGTGTCTGTCGTGTGTCTTTGCATCATTTGCATTACCTGCATGAGTCTGCTGAGTCTTTTACACGACATTTGCATGAGTTGCGTGAGTCGGTCCGCCGACGAATAATAACAAGCAATGAAAATTATAAAACCCATGCGGATAAGCGAAGACGAGAACAAATATATAATGAAGGCGAAAGGGTAATTGTATGAATCCGCCCCGAGAGGCTCCCTTCGGGGCCTGCCAAGAAGTTAAGCGCTAGACGAATGAGTCCGTACTCTGTTATTAGTCGCATTGGGACAAATGCCAACCGGCTCGATATCCCGGCTCGTATGGAAATTCACCCGGTGTTTAATGCTGAGGATCTGACTCCATACTACGAATCTCACGAGTATGTGGACCCGAGCAGTAGAGATACCCAGCCACCCCCAACCCCGCTGTCGTTACCTTACCACCCTCATACGTCACCACCGTCTGATGGCCACCCCAGTCCGCCCACTGTTGGCATCCACCCACCTGGGGACTCGTCTTCTCTGGTTTCACCACCTACATCAGCGATCGCACCAGGACCTACCTTTCGAGAGATGAAAGATGAGAGCATCACAGAGTTCAGATTCCACCAGCTTGTTCCTACTTCAGATGGGTCACACCGTCGCTACTTGTTACATTGGCGGGGCCGCCCCGATGCAGTTGACGCTTGGATACTTGCAGCAGAGCTTGATCGATTCGCGCTTGAACTTCGACTTCAACACTACCGTCTCCATTCACCGGAGATGACAGCTTTTCAGTCAGGGGGAGTTGATGGGCGAGGACACTCTCCGTCGACGACACTTGGACGACTCCCGACGGACTTCTTCGAGTTGTACCTGACATTCATCGAAGAGAATTCCGATCCCAATTCATCGGGAGATGAATTCTTTCAAGCCGGGGAGATTGATGCAGAGCAGAGACGAGCACGAGCTTTGGGTCCCGTTCGGGGCTGATTTGGCGACTTAGCATATATGACGTGCCCGGATCGACGATCAGACTCCGCGGTTGCGTCCGGCACGTCGCCGCGAGTCAAAAACATATATTAGTTTATTTCCTTTGAGTTTATTTTCATGTATTTATTGGCCGATCCCACCGACCAATCATAGTCGTTGATGGTGAAGCCCTAATTTGTTCTATTCTTATAAATATTGGTCTAAGTGACTGAACCAAAGCATTGCAGATTTTGTAGACATTGAATCCCGGAATTCCGTGATCTCTCCCCGGTGCCGACGCCGTGGAACCCTAGGTGACGACTCCTAGGCCTCCAAACTCCTCCCCAAGATAATCCATACCCCCACCTTCATTTTCCATGCCTCAAACCTTTGTTTCACCCGCTACAGCCCGCCATTCCAGCCCCCGGAAAACAGCCGGCCTGCTGCCCCTTTTCCGCCCTCCTCCCCTCAAACCCGCCACCTCTCCACCGCCGCTACAGGGCCGCCGCCACCTCTTGTCCCCTCCCCACTGGTGGCCTACTAGCCCTCACCTTTCCCCACCACCGGCCACCTCCTTAAATTGCCCTAACCAGCCGCCGGCCTCCACCTCCCCCTCCTCCCCAATCCGCCAACTCCCCTTCGTGGATACACTGTTCTAACACCCCTAAAATCCTAGATCCTTCCAAATCTAGGGTTATATCCGCCCGATCTGTTATTTCAACCGCTCATACTTTCCATTTTTGCCCGGATCTGACTCTAAATAGCGGATCTACTCCTCCCCGGCCCGGATCTACTTATACGTGGCCGGATCCACCGTTTTATTGCCCATTTTCACCCTTTACCGCTGAGGACAGCCACCGCCATCGTCTTCACGCCGCCGGCTCCATCTCCGATCGCCTATCTACACATCCGGCCCTCCAAATCTTCAGTGTCTCGGTTCAGCTCTCTACTTTGTGAGCTTTTGTAGTATTGTAATATTTGATTCAACATTTTTCATTTGGTGATTTATCATATCTTGTTGCGATTCCTGTTTGTGGACGTTGTTTTGGTGCTCTAATAATTTGCAGGAGGAAACATTCGCCGCGCGCTTCGCTTTAGCCCTCCGAGCGGAGGAAGTCATTATAATTTGCCCAAAATTAAATATTTGTTTTATTTAAATATCTGCGTGGTGCTGAAATTACTTTGCTTTAACTTATTCGTCAAAACATTGCTCATTTCATCGCATGTAGATTTGGGTTAACGTGTCACCCTTGCACTATCACCTAGCATTGTAGATTTTGTGCACCCGTAGCCTACCCCTACATCACTATTACATAAAGAGGAAGAAAGCCTATGATGAGCCATTATATGAGACTTTACATGCTCTTTTTCTAACAAGGGGAAAAAGGGTTTGAGGAAGAAGAGGGAGTTTGTGGAAGAAGAGAAATAGAAGAAGAGAGGAAGTGATTTCATTCATTTTATCATTACAACCATAAGACCTATATTTATAGCTTTTTACATTTCATAACCAAGCCTGAACATAACTTAATGCTCTATAATTCTAAAGACCCCTAATAGGTATTAGGTAACAATAAGGAGATACATTATAGTGCTCCTTGAATGTTGGCGCTATTGACCACCTTTGCTTGTGTCCAGAGACATGAAAGAAAAACAGATTATTATTATTATTAATTAGTATGTATCTTTGCAGGTATGTGATAGTATATTTCTCCATCCTTTATGGCCGCTATCGTGCGGGCATTGTTACCAATGAGATGCTTTCGATGCCCAAAACTCCATTCATGGCTGTAGGATTGTTGGAAGCTCTGGGGGCAGCATCAGGGATGGCAGCTGGTGGTATGGTTAAAATGAATCCCCCTGTTATATTTCCTGAATCTCAGTATTGGTGGTGTTGGTTAGCTTAGTTCACTGCATTATGCTTTCTAGTAACAAAACATGTTGGCCTTTAAAATTTACCATGTTGTCTTAGCTTAGTGCATTCTGCAATTGTGTTAGTGAAAATGATATGATGTCCTTTAAATTTTATGAAAATATTTGTTATAGAAAATATCATCATACATCACAAATGAGTTCTTTTAGTATTGTTCGGAGAAAAGTCACTGGTTCAGATGTTGCCGTGTGACATCGAGGTTTCCTTCCAGCCATCAGGGATGTTCTTTGCCAAAATGCCATAGGTCCCGTAACAAGGGGCGGTGAGAATGGAGCAGTGGTGGATGGAGGGAGGGGGCTATGGTCTCAAATAAGGTCAAAATGTTGTTTTTGAGCGGTGGTGGTGAGAGTGAGAGGTTTACCAAGTGGTTTATTTGAGCGACGACATTTTTCTTTTACCGGAAATAGGAAAAAATGTCCGAGAAAACAGATCCTTGGTGTTTTCTATCTCAAAAACGAGAGTTAAGCTGAAGGTCTCACTTATATGCATGACATATCACATATCTTTGATTATTGAAGATGTATTCCATATTGCCACGGTAAAGAATATCCCAGGAAGGATGTTACATGAACATTGCTTCATTTAAAATTAACCTAATTTTTTCTAAGGAGTGGTTTGGGTTAGATGTAGCTGTCTCTCTAAATTCACCAAATTTATGAACTCTCTCCCATTTTAGCACACCAATATACCAAAAAGCATATAGCTGAAATTGAGAACTACCTTCTTTCATTGTGGGGACATTTGAATGCAACCCGTGCATTTGAAGACTTATGTATTCATATTTATGATATAATTCCAATCTTCACAGGCAGAAATAAGGATCTTTCAATCTCTGACTCTTATTCTTGCTTTTCCGATTTCAGTTTATTCATGGATGTAGATTCTGCGTTGATGAAAAAAATGTCCTATCCTCATGTGCTAGTTTTTTTTCCATCCTTGATTCTTGTAAACAACTTGGATCCTTTCAACTAAAATAATCTCATTTTCCCCGAGCAGCTGTTCTTTCAGGTGCATGGATTCCTATATTATCACAGGTGATGATCAAATCTCATTCTTATATTGAAAGAAACATATCATGGATGAATAATAATCCATGCCTTGCAGACCTTCCTGGTCTGGCAACTTGTCTTATCATTCTTATTTCTAGGGAAGCGATATCGTGCCAACCAAGTACTCGGATGTATTCTTGTTTCTCTTGGTGTAGTAATAACTGTAGCTAGGTATGCTGTCCCACACTCCCACTACCATTATTTCACATCCAGTTTTATTTTTTATTTTCATATATATCACGGTTTATAGCATTAGAAGGGGAGCCTTGGTGCACCGGTTGAGTTGTCGTGTGACCTTGAGGTCACGTGTTAGAGTCATGTGAGCAACCTCTTACAGAAATGCAAGGTATGGTTTGCCTATTTTTCACCCTTATGGTGGGACCCTTCCCCAAACCCTTGCTTTGTGGGGATGCTTTGTGCACCGGGCTTCCCTTTTACTGTTTATGCAGTACTTCTGTTGATTGACTTTTTCAAACTTATTTACTTATTTGTATGCTTGTGTCATATTGTCATCATTATTATTCATTAACCGACACTTGTGTTTTTCAGGTGTTTTGATATATTATGCATTATGTAGTAAAAACAATTAATAAGGATGCATATCACATTGTATTTCTTGATATTTACGGAATGAAGAGAGAAGATAGAATGAAAAAATGCGCTAGAATGACAAGATAGCTAGAATGACAAGATAGCTAGAATGACAAGATAGCTTGAATGAAAAGATAAGCAAGAGTGAAAAGATAACCTTGTCTGGTCAATATAGCTGTCCTCTTTATTCTATCTAGATATGAGACATTTGCTCTGAAGAATATTCTCCCAGAATTAATTATCAGGTTTGCTCAGATTTGTTTGAATATATTTTTATTTTTTCATCTCCTTATTAAGTCTCATATTTTCGAATTAAATTGATGAGTCGATTTTTTGTGCTTAAATGAAACTATAAAATGTACAAATTTAGGGCCTAATTACATACTGATTTACTGCCACTTAATTATTTAAATAGAAAACTATCTACGGAAGAATTTCCTGAACAATTCCAACTTTATGCATGTAATTTTTGATGGTGATCGCGATCAACTTGCACGATGATCGGAACCGTTCATCTTATGCGGATCGATGATCGTAGCATTGTTTGTTCTTTTCATTTTGAACTGGATTTTTATTATTTTTGAGTCAGGACGTTCGACCAATAATAGTCGCCTGTTGTCCCTTAGAGTCTATAAATAGAGGATGAGGGCTCTCATTTAGGGCATTCCTTCGTGATCCGCACGGACCATTTCAACCTCAAGTAATATTTGAGCAACGCCTGACAACAGTGCCACATAAGCATTTGGTGAGCCGCCTTTTGGGCACGACTTTCGGGTGGAGTTCAAAGTGGACCACCTAACCGCGCGACCGACGCCCTCTCCCACCTCAGCTCTTGCGATGCCCTCCTCTATGTCGTGTCCATGCCGTCGTCCCTTGTTCTCTCTCGCCTCCGTCACGAGATCCACGACACTTTGTCTCTTACCGAGCTGCTCCATCGGATTCAGGAGGGGCGCCTTTCGCCACACTGGACAGTCCGTGATATTCTCATCTTGTACAAGGACCATTTTTACTTGCCCGCCACCTCTCTGCTGATTCCGGACATTCTAGCGTCAGTCCACGACCACACGCATGAAGGGATCCCCAAGGCCCTTCAGCGCCTGCGCGCCAAGTTCTTTTTGCAGGGACTCAAACGTAGTGTACAAACATTCATTGTCGCGTGCTTGATTTGCTAGCATAGTAAGACCGAGTCTCTTTCGCCCGCCGGTCTCCTGCAACCCCTTCCAGTTCCGACATAGATTTGGGCGGACATCTCGATGGAATTTATCGAAGTCTTACCCCCTTCTTTGGGCCACTTCGTCATTTTTGTGGTCTTTGATCGCTTTTCCAAGGGGCCCACTTCAGTGCCATGCGCCGTCCTATCACCGACCCCGTCGTTGCTCGTGCCTTCTTTGATCAAGTGTTTCTCCTCCACGGCGTACCAGAGTGCATTGTGTCTGACAGGGACAAGGTCTTCACCTCTCAGTTTTAGCAGAAACTATTCTCCCTCCGCGGTACTAAGTTGGCCTTCTCCTCCACTTACCACCCGCAGTCAGATGGTCAGACCGAAGTGGTCAACTGGACACTCGAGATGTACCTATGCTGCCTTACAGGGGACCTTCCTAATGATTAGGCTCGCTGGCTTCCATGGGTGGAGTATTGCTACAATACCTCCTACCACATCGCCATCCAGACCACTCCTTTCAGCCTCATCTACGACCAGGATCCTCTCCGCCTCCTCACCTATGTTAGCGCCTCCGCCCGCTCCACCGCTGTTGACATTGAGCTATACACGTGCAGATTCTGCGCCTTGCGCATGACCGCCTTCTTCAAACCTAGGCATGGATGGAGACTGTCCACAATCGGGGCCACTGTGAGTTGTTCTTCGTTGTCGGAGATTGGATATGGCTTAAACGCCTCCCCTACCGTCAGTCTACCGTCTCCAAGGGAGCCTACCAGAAGCTGGGGCTTATCGTCTCCACCTCCCCGCCGACACTCAAAATCATGACATCTTCCATGTGCCCCAATTGAAGCCCTTCGTCGACAACCCTCCAACAGTACCCTTGGTTCTACTCTTGCCGCAACCAATGGACAAGCTTGAGGACAAGCTTGATGTCGAGCAGGGTGGAGCTGTTACGGATCCTCATTGGGGGATCACATACAAGCGCCGCGAGTCTCGAGTGACGCCCTCCTGAACCATCTTTATATTGTATTAGTATTTTTAACCTCACTTCTTGTTAAGCCTTAATGAGGGGACATTTTGGTCTTTTGTTTGGGATTTGATTTCTCCCACATATATGTCTGGGTTTGGGCTTTTGGAAAGGGAACACGAATTTAATATCAAAATCTATTCTCTCTCTCTCTTTAATTTCTCTCTCTCTCTTCCCTCCTGCCCGTGACCTAACCCACGCACGCCGCCACCGCTGCCTCTCCACGTTCGTCCACGCCGACCCCCGCTCAACCACCGAAGATCCCTCTCTCCATACCATAGCTCCAAGAGGATCGAAGTAGGGACACACCTCCCTCCTTCAGGACTTCTGTCTCCACCCCCTTGCACGAGATCGCAATCCAGAGCTCGTAACAGAGATTTCTGGTGGTTGAGCGGCGGCTGCGTATGGACGAACGAGGGGAGGCGGTTGGGCATGGTTCAGGTCACTTTGGAAAAGGGGCGAAACCAGAGAGAGGGAGAGAGAGAATAAATTTGATATTAATTCTGGTTGCTTTCCCCAAAAGCCAAACCCACACATATATATGGGGGAAATAAAGTCCCAACAAAAGACCAAATGTCGCCTCACTAAGGCTTAACAAGAAGTGAGGCTAAAATACTACGCGTGCATAAAAATACTAATACAAGATAAAGATGGTTCAGACGGGCGCTACTCAAGGCTGGCGGCGCTTGTACGTGATCCCCCAACGAGGATCCGTCACATCTCCACCAGGACCACCTTGCTCGACATCAAGCTTGCCCCCAAGCTTGTCCCGTGGCTGCGGTGAGAGTGGAACCAAGGGCGCGGTTGGAGGATCGTTGACGAAGGGCTTCAGCTGGGATACGTGGAAGACGACATGAATGTAAGCATCGACGGAGAGGTGGAGACGATAAGCCATGTCCACGATGCAGTGCTGAATCTCAAAAGGGCCGAAGAACTTGGGCCCCAACTTCTGGTAGGCTCTCTTGGAGACAGTAGACTGACGGTAGGGGCTGCATTTAAGCCATTCCCAATCCCCGGGAACAAAGAACAACTCGTGGTGGCCCCGGTTGTGGACGGTCTCCATCCGCGCCTGGGCCTGAAGAAGGCAGTCACGCGCAAGGCGCAAAATCTCATCGCGCGTGCGTAGATCGGTGTCTATGGCGGCGGATCGTGCGAAGGCGCTAACATAGTTAAGGAGGCAGGGAGGATCCCGACCGTAGATGAGGCTTAAAGGGGTGGTCTGGAGGGCCGTGTGGCAAGAGGTATTATAGAAATACTCCACCCACGAAAACCAACGAGCCCAATTCTTGGGGCGGTCCCTTGTAAGCTAGCAGAGGTACATCTCGAGCGTCTGGTTGCCACTTTAGTCTAGCCATCCGACTGAGGGTGGTAAGTAGAGGAGAGGGCCAACTTAGCACCGCAGAGGACGAATAGTTTCTGCCAAAATTGAGAGGTGAAGATGTTGTCCCTGTTGGACACAATGCTCTCTGGCATGCCGAGGAGGCAAAACAACTCGTCAAATAAGGCATGGGAAACAACGAGGCCGGTGTTAGGGCGACTCGTGGAAATGAAGTGGCCCCCCTTGGAAAAGCGATCGACGACCACGAAGATGACGGAGCGGCCCCGAGAAGGGGGCAACCCTTTTATGAAGTCCATCGAGATGTCCCCCCAAATCTGTGTCGGAACCGGAAGGGGCTGCAGGAGAACGATGGGCGAAAGAAACTCGATCTTGATGTGCTGACAAAGCAGACAAGCGACAATGTACGTCTAGACACTCCGTTTGAGTCCCTGCCAAAAGAACTCGGCGCGCAGGCGTTGAAGGGTCTGTTGGACCCATTCATGTGTATGGTCATGGACATCGGCCCAAATTTTCATAATCAGTAGAGAGGTGGCTGACAAGTAAAAGCGATCCTTGTACAGGTTGAGGCCGTCACAGACTGCCCAGTGTGGCAGAAGGCTCCCCTCTTGAATGCGATGGAGCAGCTCGCGAATAGACCGAGTGTCGTGGATCTCTTGACGGAGGAGAGGGAGAACAAGGGACGACGACTAGGACACGACGTATAGAAGTGCATCAGAAGAGCCGCGAAGGGTGTGAGTCAGCCGCGCGGTTCAGGTGTCCCGCTTTGAACTCCCCCCGAAAGTCCCCAAAAGGCGGCTCACCCAACGCTGTTGTAGCATTGTTGTCAGGCGCTGCTCCAATAAATACTTGTGGCTGAAATGGTCCGTGCGGATCACGAAGGAACGCCCCCACAAGTACGGTCCCCATTGGTGGACGACCTTAGCCAATCCGATGTGTTCCTGCTTGTAGGCTGGAAGCTTCCGATGGTGGAGGGCCGTCATACGACTGAAGTAAGCAATCGGGTACCCTTTCTGTTGAAGAACTGCCTCGCACCCGTGTTCGGAGGTGTCACATTCCATCTGAAAATCTTTCTCTAAATTTGGAAGCTTGAGGACGGGAGCCAATACTAAGGCCTGCTGCAAGGCTTGAAAGGCCGCCGTGGCGGTGTCGTCCCAAGCGAAATATTGACGATGCAAGAGGGATAGAAAGGGGGCGGCGATCACCGTGTACCCCTCGATGAATTTGCAATAGTAGCCGGCTAGGTCGAGGAATCCACGGAGCTCCCGCTGAGTCTGGGGAAGGGGCGAATCAAGAACCCCCGAAATCTTGACTTGATCAGCAGAGACGCCCGAGTTGTCGACATTGCATCCCGGGTACGCCATCCTGTCAGTGCCGAATGAACACTTGACCTGCTTAAGGAAGTGCCAATAAGAGCGGGCCAACTGGAGGACCGTGTAGAGGTGGTCGAGGTGGGATTCCTAGGTCTTGCTGTACACCAAATTAGCATCGAAGAAAACAAGTACACGTCGATGAAGAAGAGCATAAAATACCTTATTCATGAGCGCCTAAAAGGTAGACAGTGCATTCGTGAGCCCGAAGGGCATCACGAGGAACTCAAAGCGTCCATGATGAGTGCGGAAGGCCGTCTTCTCCACGTCGGCGGGAAACATACGGACCTGGTGGTATCCCGAGCAAAGGTCGAGCTTGGAGGCAAATGTGGTGGTCCCGACGACACGAGGGGGGAGCCCCGTGGGTGCTGCCATGGTGTCGTGGTATTTGTGAAGAAGAGCCGAAAGATCTTGCTGCATTGAGGGATCAGGCTGAAGGGAACAGACGCGGTCAGAATCAGCCGTCGGACGCCCGTGCCAAACCGTCAGGTGGGGTCCTTGACCCCACATCGGGCCCTCCAAATCCCACAAGATAGGGCCGAGTTTACACTGCGAACACATCCCTAACACCGTTTCGAACCCCCGTAAAACGATGACGAAGAAGTCAACATGAGAATGATAGTCCTCCACAATGATAAGAATGTTCCGGCAAACCCCGGTGCAGGACATGGCTGAGCTATTTGGCATGACCACGATCAAATAACTGGTAATGGAAAGCTGGGGCCGTTGGGCAGTGAGATCATTGAAGGCGAGGAGTCGGTGGCCCGCCACAGTGACGGGCATCCGCACTGTGTCCCCAAAGTGGGGGCTCGACATGGCATGCAAAGAGATCGTTGGGTCCCCTGGATCGTCATCCCCGGCTTCCTCATCCGAGGGATCGTTAACCTCGAGCCAAAAAAGGCGCTTGCACCGGTGACCACAACTGTAGTCATCATCACAGTTGAATCAAAGGCCCTTCGCACGATGTTCGACTATCTCCTGTGTCGACAACCGCCAGATGGGGGAGGTGGAGCTCCCCTTCCTTGGCCCTGCCCGGGCTGCCGCTCGAGGGTGGTTGGGACTAAATGTAACTCCGGAAGGAGCCATCATTGATGTGGCGCCCTAGATGGGGACGGTCCATCAAGTTGCGCTTATTGCAGAGGCGCGCCAGGCTCATGGCTGTAGTAAGATCCGATGGGGTCTGAAACTCAACGTCCATGCGGAACCGCTCATGTAAGCCCACAATGAAGAAATCGACCCGGTGGGTCGCCGGAAGCGACGGAGCGCGAGCAAGGAGCACCTGAAATTGCTCTAAGTAGTCATCGATAGAGCCTGACTGCTTCAGGGAGATCAAGTCGCCGATAGGGTTGCTGCGGAGCGGTGGGACAAAACGTAGGTTGCATTGGACCTTGAAATCATCCCAAGTAAGGTGGGGCTTCTCCCGTTGAAGTTGAGAGAACCACAGTTGTGCCAAACCCATGAGGTGGAAGGAGGCCACACCTAGCCAATCTTCCCATGGGGTACACTGCGAGCCTGCGAGGCAAATAATTGCTCACAACGAGTCAACCACGTCAAGGGATCTTCGCGGCCCTCAAAGATAAAAAAATCTAGCTTTACAAAACGTGGCACGGTAGAGTAGTCCGAGCGTGATGGAAGATCGAGCTTGTACGTGAACCCCCAACGAGGACTGTAACATATGTTAACATCCTTATGTACTAACAATATCTTTGAAATCACGTTGAAGTTATATAAGAAGTGGAAACTTTGTTAAATGACTGATAGGTTGCATCACATATGTGTTTTGATTTTATTTTTCTATTTTATTTTTTCAGTGGCTCTGGTTCTTCTCTTTCATTGCAAAATGTTGGGGTCTTTTGGATTCTTCTAATGATTGCTTCATTTTTTCTCCAAGCTGCAGACACAGTATTAAAGGTACAAAAGAACTGGCTGATTTTTGGTACTTTCTTTTGTAGCTTCTATCAATTATGATGCATTTTAACATGTTTTATGGCAGGAAAAAATATTTTTTGATTCTGCTATAACTTTAAAGGTATACATGCTGATATCCCTCAAATTCGCAATGTGTATCTTGAGTTTTTAATAAATATACACTCTCAGTGTCTTTTAGTTGTGGACAATAAGCCATGTTATTGATTGGCAATTAAAATACTTGAATTCAATCTTTATGCACACATGATTCAACGATGATTCCTTCATTATACAGGGAGGATCGGTTGACCTTTTTGTTGTTAATTCCTTCGGATCAGCTTTTCAAGTACGAATTTTCTTAAATGATTTCTTTATCATGCAGAAAGTTTAGCAATTTGTTCACCAAACTATACACAGTTAATTGAGAGCATAACATGTTTTTTGTTCTAATTCAGGCCATTTTCATATGCCTTCTACTGCCGTTTCTATCAAAGTTGTGGGGAATTCCATTTTCTGATCTACCGACTTATATTAAAGATGGGGGAGCTTGCTTTCTCAATATAGGAAAGCTGACAAGTGGTATGTTTTAGGTATCTGAATACTATTTTTTGTTTTCCATGCACAAAATACCTGTAATATTAATCACAAAAAAATATTTTAGTCATTTTGTTTCGAGCCTTCTTTGAGTAGAAAATCCACATCAATCCGCATTTTGTCCACAATTGCACTTGTATTTGAGAAGCTCTCTTCTTTTGTTTGATGGTCTAAATCTTGAAAAGCTTTCTTTCACTGACATGCAACGGTAGGGGCAAATATCTAAAAAAGACCTTACTTGAAGAATTGGGTATTTAGTGTTGAGAACGAGAGAGACAGATCAATCACCTTAGGGTTCGATCTTTACTGTCGTAGAAGAATTACTCCTTTATATGAGTAGCCACTCCTTAAGATATGGTCACCACTCGGTGGACCCAAGTTAGCTTAACTCATAACACCCCCCCCCCCCCCCCCCCCCTCAAGCTAACACCATAAACATTCAACATCCCGAGCTTGAGCGAGAAAGAATGAAGTGATTTCCCAAAAACAACTTTGGTGAGAGTGTCAGCAAGTTGATCCTCAGATGACACAAACACCACAGTGATAGTCTTGTCTTGGATTTTGTCCCGAACGAAGTGGCAGTCAACTTCTATATATTTGGTTCTCTCATGAAAGATGAGGTTATTAGCTATATGGATAGCCGCTTGATTATCACAGTAAAGATGCATTGCTTCAGAAACAGTGAAGCCCATCTTCCCCAATATAGACATAACCCAGATGAGCTCACACGTAGTGACAATAATGGCCCGATACTCGGCTTCTGTGGAGGAACGGGCAACAACATTTTGTTTTTTACTTCTCCAGGAAATGAGATTGCCACCACCATAGATAGAATATCCACTTGTAGATCTTCTATCCGAGGAAGAGCCTGCCCAATCAACATCACAGTACTCGTGGACCTTAAGATGATCATGATCTTGATAGAGAATGCCATTTCCGAGATTCTTTTTTAAATATTTGAGAATCCGCAGGACAGCTTGATGGTGATGAACTTTAGGGTTGTGCATAAATTGACTTACTAAGCCCACAACAAAGGAGATACCAGGTCTGGTAATAGTCAAATAAATCAACTTTCCGACAATACGTTGAAATTCTGACTTCCTCTCAAGATTGGAAGAATTCTCCTTGTGAATGTCATAACTGGGATCCACAAGACTATCCACGGGTTTGGCACCCAAATATCCAACATCTCTAAGAAGATCCAAGACATATTTACGCTGAGAAATCATAATCTTCCCTGCAGATCGAGCGATCTCAATTCCGAGAAAGTACCTAAGGATTCCCAAATCCTTAATTTCAAAGGCAGAAGTCGATTCCTTTTTTACCAAAGTAATGTGCTGTTCATCAGTTCCAGTGATAATGATGTCATCCACATAGACAACAAGAATAGTAATACATTCCTCATTTCTGTAGACAAAGACGGAGTGATCTGAAGCGCCACGAGTGAAGCTTAGATGGACAAGTTTGTCGCTTAACTTGACAAACCAGACCCAAGGCGACTGCTTGAGGCCATTCAAGGCTTTCTTAAGGCGACACCCATGTCCTTCAGGAACATCCATACTAGGGGGAGGCGTCATATAAATTTCTTCCTGTAAATCACCATGGAGGAAGACATTTTTAACATCAAGCTGATGTAACGTCCAAGATTTATGAGCAGCAATGGACAATAAGATTCTGACGGAGCTCAACTTAGCGACTGGGGCAAATGTCTCTTGAAAATCAATTCCATCAACCTGAGTAAAGCCTTTAGCAACCAATCTCGCCTTACATCTGTCAAGAGTTCCATCTTGAAGAAATTTAGTCGTATATATCCATTTGCAACCGACGAGACGACGCTCATGTTGGATAGGAACAATTTCCCAAGTTTTTTGACGTTGGAGAGCATTCATCTCCTCCTTCATGACCTTCGTCCAATGAGGACACAAGATAGCCTCTGAAAAACGGTTAGGGATAGAAATAGAGGAAACATAGACAAGATATGCTTGAAAAGAGTGAGAAATAGAATTATACCCAACATACTTATCTATGAGATATCTAGTCCGACCGCTATGAACTTGCAGCGCAGAAGTGGTCTACTGAGTGATGTTGTTGCTCGGATCTGGCGGAGTGGTGGTGGGTGGTGGAGCATGAGTGAGACATTCTTGACCAATATTTTTATGTTTCTTTCTCTGGTACACTTGAATATCGTTCCTCCTTCTGTACACACGAAGATCCTTGGTAGGAACTTCCTCTCTGACAGGAATATTCACACATCCCAGAGCAAGCACATCAACAGAAACAAGAAGAGGTGACACCGTATCATTATCATCTTTGCTCTTCTCCTGAAATGTGATAACCTTTCCCTCATCAGAGTAATAGAGAGTATTTTCAAAAAACGTGACATCCTTTGAAATAAACTTTCTCCGAAGAATAGGAGAATAACACTTGTACCCCTTTTGGTTGACAACATATCCCACAAAGACATATCCTTATGAGGCCCCACAATATGGACAAAAGTAGTACATCCAAAAATTTGGGGGGAGGGGGGACAGAATAGAGACATATTTGGGCAAAGAAGCTTTAGGGCGTACTTTCCCCCCAAAGTACATGTAGCCATCCGATTAATAAGATATACGGAGGTAAGAACACCTTCATCCCATAGCCCCTTAGGAACATGCATCTCTTGCAACAGGCAACATGTGGTCTCCAAGATATGACAATTCTTGCTTTCGGCTACCCCGTTCTGTTGAGGAGTCCTCAAACATGAAGTTTGGAAAGTAATGCCATGCTCTCCCGGGAACCTTTGAAGGTCACTGCATGTGTATTCGCCTACGTTATCACTCCTAAGGATCTTAATTTTAGTTTCAAATTGAGTCTGCACATGATGATAAAATAACTGGAATATTTCTGAAACCTCATTCTTCTTTTTCATGAGGTACACCCAAGTAAAGCTCGAGTGATCATCAATAAAAGAGACAAAATACTGAAAACCATTCACAGAGCAAATAGGAGCAATATAGACATCAAAATGTATCAAATCAAAGCAATTTAAACTTCAACTACGACTAGGGGCATAATTGGTTCTACAGTGCTTAGACAATTCACAAGACTGACAATCAAAAGTAGGTTTTTCAATATTAAGAAAATGCGGAAAAGTAGCTTTTAAAGTCTTCAAACAAGCATGTCCAAATCTCTTGTGCCACAACATCAACTGATCAGGGTTGGTAGACTTCTGAACACTAAAAGCTTGACAGTTGTCCAAGACATGCACACCACCAGACTCATGTCCACCAGCAATCGTCTTCCCACTCGCCAGATCCTGAAAAACACAATGGGAGGAGAAAAAAGTGATAGAATAGTTAAGCTATTTAGTTAAACTGCTCACAAATAAGAGATTTGTAGGAAATGTGGGAACGATAACAACAGATTTGAGAGACACAGAGGGAGAAAGATGAATAACCCCTTTACCAGCCACAGGAGTCAAAAACCCATTAGCAAGTCTCACACTGCCAGATGCAGGAGAAATAGAAGAGATCCCCATGGAAGACCCAATCATGTGGTCGGAAGCCCTCGAGTCAATGATCCAAGAAGTAGATGGTCCTTTTGAGGACACATGAGTGGAATGAGCATGAGCTGCTGTCCCCACAAAATCACCAGAAAGAGATCGCCCAGTAGCATTGGCCTTTAAGGCCTTCAGTTCTCTAGTCAAACTCTCGTTCTATGCCTGAAGGTACCCAGTATTCTCCAGATTACCATACATAGCCGTTTGAGATCTCACATATTTCCCATCAGCACCACGAATCCAACCTGGAGGGATCAAGTGAGGATGAAGATCCCAACATTTTTCCTTCCCACGACCTTTATTCCCACAGCGAGGGCACTTCATCTTGCTCTTGTCCTCTAGTCTCATGTTTCTCGGGTGCCATCTCTTCTACTCTGCAATAAGGGCAGATTTCTCATGACCAACAAGAATATCTGAACAAAGGGAATTTGTACGGCTTGCCTCCCCTCGAATATAATGAGTCACTGTCTCTAGATCCGACACGGAATCTCTACCCAACATCTGGATTCTCTGGAATTCAAGTTCAGGAGGAAGACCAGAAAGCATCTCAAAGACCCTCCGTTGCATGAGGTCAGTCTTGTAGTCTTCTATAGTCTGAATAGCGGAATACTGGTATATTTCAGCCCACTTATGGGTCAACTTGCTGTAATATTCTTCGAAATCATTCATCCCTGTCATGTGGACTTTCTCAGTTTGGAGCTGATATATTCTAGCCAAGTCCTTTTTTGAGTATTTTCGTTCGATCAACTCCCACATCTCTTTCGCAGTTTGACAGAATAAAAAATGACTTGCAATCTTGGGTTCCATAGAATTGACAAGCCAATTTATCACAGCGAGGTTCTCTCCTTCCCATTCCTCATATATGTGGTCAGACATGTCAGGAGCTAACTTGGAGCCGGTGAGAAACCCAAGTCTCCGACGACTCCCAATGAGTATCTGCATAGATTGAGCCCATAAAAGATAATTTCTTTCAACGAGCTTGATTTGAGTAACGCCATGATTGAAGTTCATATTAAAACTTCCTCCACTATAGTGTTTAGGTCGATCACCCACCCCTTCAGAGGCCCGAACACCCTTCAATTTGTCATCCATAGGAACAACCACCAAGAAGAGGAGGGAAAGGGACAAATACAAAAAAACAAGCCAACCACACAGATAACAACAGAGCAAGGCAGCAGGAACAACAGACATCAGGAACCAACCAACAGTAACCTGCACCCACGGACGGCTTCAGCCACACCTCTGCACCGACGGACAGCCCCTGAAAACGGCCCAGCTGCACCACCAGATGGCAGCCCCGACACCAACAGAACTAGCGGGAGAAGAAGAAGACGGAACCAGCGGGAGAAGAAGACGGGTCCAAGTCCCGGACATGGAACCGGCGGGAGAAGGAGACGACGATCGGTCGAGAAGATACATGCGACGAGAACGACCGATGACAACGTCAGCGAAACCCTATCAAAGACGAACGTCAACGACGATAGATCGATAAGGAGACGGTCGGCGGCACACCTTTAGGTAGACGCCGAAACCCCCTCTGATACCATGTTGAGAACAAGAGAGACCGATCACTCACCTTAGGGTTCGATCTTTACTGCCGTAGAAGAATTACTTCTTTATATGATTAGCCACTCCTTAAGATATGGTCACCACCAGGTGGACCCAAGTTAGCTTGAGTCGCTTGACTCATAACATTTAGTATCTTTTTTTTCACACCCAAAAACCATATAATTTTATGACAATTCATAGTTGAGTGGTACATGCTTAGCTTCGAGAATCTTGCATGCCAATCTAATCATGCATGAACACAATGTAACACAATAAAACAAACTAATGCAATGCATGATGTAATAGAACGTGATTGGTCAATAAATTTATGTATTATGTGCCACAAAATAATTTAATAAAAAGATTAATAAAGTTTATTCTCCCATTCATTGGATGGAGCCACTTATTATATACATTACAAATGGGTGATAATTAATAATTGATATAGCTCCCTCAATTTATAGGAATTTCGGATTAGGGATAATCAAAATTCTTATATTTCCCACTAACTTATTGAGGAAAAGGGAGGCAAAGTGGGATTGATCAAAGTCTACCCAACTAACGCCATGTCCGAACCGCCCCAAATCGCGGCGCGCGCACCGCGCGCGACCGAACCGCTTCACAACCACCGCACGACCGACCGCGCGAGCCACAGTTTCCCGCCCGACTACCCCCCCCCCCCCCCACACACACACACATACACACACCCAGCTGGTCGCTGCCATACGACCGCCAAGCCGCATGCCGGCCGTCTGCCGCCTCATGGCCGTGCGGCCCCTTGGCTGTGCTGCTAAGCGCACCGTGCACGACCAGCCGCCACTATGCAGCCTCGTGCACCGTACGACAGACCATCTCCGCGCCGCCGCGGGGCCAACCGACCCCCTTGGCCGACCGGACCGCCACCCCTATGGGGATGCACAACCGACCGTCCGTCCGGCCCTCCACCGGCCGACTCCGGTTGGATGAGCTCCATCTACGGCCTCCGCCGACCGGCTCCTCGGCCTTTGTCTAATCTCCGCCTTTCAACGACCATGGTTGCGTAACCACCGCGCGCTATCATCGACGTAACCACTCATTATGGAGGTGCGTATAACCAAATCTCATAATAGGTGTGCGCATAATAAATTTCCTAAATATACACGAGTAAAATATGAAATATTGGGGTGCGTATAACAAAAATACGCATGACGGTCTGCGTATATCAGGTAATATGGTTATGGTGTGCGCATAGCTATATTCATGATAGGTGTGTGTATAACACATAAGTTGGTTGTCATGTGTGAATAACCGCAAAATTACCTACAATATGCACATAAATTGATTATGGTGGACGGATAACCACATAACCGCCCTATCCGCTTATTTATGGAAATGTCACCCACAAAAACAATAAAAGGGGCCCCAAGCCCTTCTTTCATATCACCTTGCACCTAGCCATCTCGCCTCCTACACACGAGAGATCTCTCAAAGAATCTTTCGAAGATCTCCCCATGCACTTGAAAGAATCCTTGTAGATCTTCAAAGATCTTTGAAGATCTTTCGAAGATCTTCTAGAAGCCTTTGAAGGCTCTTTTGGGATTCCACCACACACAATTCACTCCTCTCACATTTCACCCTGTGCACATTTCACCTGTGCACACTTCACCCCGCACACATTTTAACCCGTGCACATTTTACCCCACGCACATTTTACCCATTGCACATTGCACTCTGTGTGCACTGCGTCCGCAACGAGCACGCCATCCCAGACTTCTCTGCTCGCAACCGAAGACAAGTCACAGACTACAAATCATGTCAAACGCACTACTCCACCTTCCAGCCATCAACAGAAGACTACAAAGCACAACGAGCGCATCACTCCCCACAGTGCAAGTGAAAAATACTTAGCTCCACGAGTCATGACCTGCCACCCTCGGAGTCTCTCTCCCTCTCACTCTACAATTATAACGAGAGACGGTCTGTCACTCTCGATTTCTCTATAAGATTTTGTAACAACACGAAAATATAGTGAAAGTTTGGTCGACATTGTTCCGGCCACGTGGGTTTTTATCCATTTCCGTGGTTTTCCACGTTAAATTTTTTTCTTACCAACCATCTCACTTTACTTTGGCTCTTTGCGCGCTCGACCGCTCCCGTGCTAAGACGGTCCGATTTTAGACCGGTCTACCAAAGCATCGAGTTGACGCACAACAATGATCTAATTTGGGATACAAGATAAAGTGCTATATGATTTTTTATGAGATGCCAAATAAAAAAAATGAATGCGTAAAGGCAAGATTTAATTATTATTTGTTGATTTAAATATTCATGAAATTTTAGAATATTACTAATCTATCTAAAATTTGTATTTATAAAATAAATATTGTTAGGAGATTCCGTATTTTTGTTACGTTTTTGTTATATTTTTGTATTTTGTCTGTTTTATCTTCTGTATGTTTTCCCACTCTTATATATGCAATAGTGCCGAATAATACAATTAATCCTTCCATTATATCAGAGCCACTCGATCTAAAACCCGAAATTTCTTTCCCGTAAGCCGCCCCCTCTTCTCTGTTCCGCTCTTGCTCGCTATCCACTTACGCTCCCGACCGCGTCTTCCTCTCCCACTTCCGCTACAACGACAACTCCCGCTTCTGTCTCCCACTTCCACTCCCGCTCTCGTCGACGGAATCGACGTCGGATTCCATCGACGGGAGCGGATCTTGGGCCCCCTGCGCTAATTCCGTCTCGTACGACTACTGCCAGAGGGAGCGCCACTTGTTCTCCACGACTCCTGTGCTCCCGTCTGCGACGTCGACGGTGGATCCAGTCGAGCTCGTCTGCTACAACCTTCCTCGTTGTTTCCTCCGCAGATATCGCTACTCCTGTGTGCTTCCTGTGGCAGTATTGACGATTGCTTCGAAAACGCCGGCCATCGTCCCTGCTGGCTCCGTCTACCGTCCTCCTGTGCCGACCCCTCTCTTCTTCCTGGTAGCAGGACAATGGCTTCTCATCCAGTCAGCCTCCTGCAGTCTCACCCGCCTTTGCTCCCGCCTCCAGCTTCGCCTTCCGTAGTCGGCTTCTTCCAAAGGGCTTCTGCTTCTCCAGAGGGCGTCGACTTCTTCCAAAGGGATTCGGCTTCTCCAGAGGGCGTCGAATTCTTCCAAAGGGCTTCACCTCCTACAACACTCCTCCGGGTGGTGGGCTTCTCCTTCCAGCAGGGGGGGGGGTGCTCCCGTCCTCTTCGGCCGCCGGTGCAATGGGCTCTTGATCTCCCATTTCCGACGTTTCCTCTTTGGTTCCTTCAATTTCTATTGAAGTTATGATTCCTTTACCTCTTTCTATGAGGGCGCCTCTTCTCTTGTGATACCCTTTGTGTTTTCGTGCGTCTCCACCTCGATTACTATTTGCGGTCTTGTATATCTTCGAGTGCTACTTCCTTCAAGCTTCTTGGCTTCCCTTCTACCCGAGGTGGCTTTGCACCTTGTGGTGGCCGTACCCAGCCGAGATCATCTCTGTCGAGAGGTGCACACTTGTCTGATGTTATGGAAGACACCTATGTTCCGCACTTTTGGGATTCAGACGTTGCTGAAGGAATCCCGCCTTTTCGCCACTTGATGAATGGTCCTCCGGCTGAGCAGTTCGGTTCATCATCACCTTCCTATGCCCACCAAGGCCCTTTGGGTGCTCATTTTGCTTCCACACTTCTGTCCTCACAGTGGATCATTGACTCCGGCATCACTGACCACATGATTGGTTCAGCCATAGGTTTTGTGTCCTACACTCCCTTGTCTGGCAGGGACAAAGTATTGCTGATGGATTTCTCTTCTCCATTGTTGGCAAGGGATCTATCTCTTGCTCATCTCTTACTCTCTCTTCTGTTCTTCACGTTCCTGCATTCACTCATAATCTTCTGTCTATTAGTCATTTGACTAACTTTATGAACTGTTCAATAACCTTCTTTCCTACCTCGTGTGTTTTTCAGGACCTGAAGATGGGGATAGTGATTGACTCTGATAGATTGTGCAATGGGCTATATGTGTTCGACCCTTCCACCTCCTCTTCCTCCAGTCTCATCCTGTCTCCAAAGACTCATAGTGCTGATCGACTCTCTGATGTTGATGTCTAGCACTGTCATCTTGGACATCCCCCATCTCCACCATGAAGTTTTTGCTTCCTACTATGTTTACTGCTCGATTTACTGATTTTCATTATGATGTCTGTGAACTTGGTAAACATCATCATAGTTTTCTTCCTCTTGTGTCTTCACGCCACTCTGTTCTCTTTGCTCTTATTCATACTGATTGTTAAATATGTTCGGATTTTTCGCTCCTCCGGATCCGTTGTGTCAATTTCCAATGGAGGTATATCCTGTCTCTCACAGAGCTCTCACTTGATTGTGGATTCAGGAGCCACACACCATATTACTTCACAACGACCTCCGCAATATTTGCTGACTGCCCATCCCAAATTCATCGATGTGGCAATGATGATACCACCCCAGTGTCCGACGCTGCTGATATACCTCTCACACCCGCTCTCTCTATCTTCTGCTCTTCATGTTCCGAGATCACTATTCAATTTGCTCTCTGTTAGCCACCTTACTCAAGATCTTAATTGCTGTATTACATTCTCACCCTCTACCTTTGTTGTGCAGGATCAGCAAACGCAGACTATTATTGGTAGGGATCGGTTGTCGAACGGGCTCAACCTCCTAGATGTTCCTCCCTCTACTCTCTCCGTCGTGTCCACTATCGATTGACATCGTCGACTTGAGCATGCTCCCCTCCAAATTCTCAAGAAAGCTCTTCTGGGTTTTCCCTGCAAGAGTTTACTTGTGAATCCTGTATCTTTGGCAAACAACATCGTATTTCTTTTCATCCTACTTGTACTCGGAGTGATACTCCTCTATTTTTAGTGCACTCTGATATTTGAGGACCATATAAAACCCTAGGAAGCACCGGTACGGGTACGGGTACCGGGTACGATACGTATCCGGTACGGCGGTACGACAAATTTTAAAAAACAAGGATACGGGTACGGTAGGATACGTTGTATTAAATATAATAATTATATATTTATATATCACAAATGCAATTATATAACATGAACATTTAAAATTTAACATGAAGTTTTTGAACATAAACATAAACATTTGCCAAAACATCTATGAATTTCAGGATAAGTTCTTAAACAATTGTCAACATAAACATAAACATGACGTTCATAAACATAAATGTTAACATTTAAAATTGAAGTTCTTAAACATAAACATAAACATTTAAAATTTAAAGATGCTCATCACTCATTTTCTTCATCTTCCTCCGTATTGTTGGAGATCAAAGTATCTTCAATTTCTGGCTCATCTAAAGACAAGTTGGCGATCGTAAGCATGCCAACTCCATCAAATGGATTTGCCCAAGCATCTCCTCCTATATCCCACATCTTACTCCTTCCTTGATTGTAGAGTTCATTTCTCCTCGATAATAGGCGTAGATTGCTATGCACATACACAAAATCGTCAGCTCTTTGTGGTAGAATTTTATTTCTTCTTAATGAGTGAATGAATGAGTATGTGCTCCAATTTCTTTCACAGCAGGAAGATGAAGAAGGTTGCCCTAAAAGCTTCAAAGCAATCTTTTGTAATTTTGGTGCTGAAGTTCCATAGTAACTCCACCAATCTTTGGGCAATAATGACGCTCTACTCTCCAAACTATCTGGCTCACTAAAAGCTTGACCAAGCCCCGTAAACCTAGAGAATTCATTGATTACTATATTCCTCTCCACCACATCAGGAAAATATCTTCTCAAACATTTATTCCTCTCCAAGGAAATCTCCTCATCTGTATTTGGAGCAACTCTATTTGGCCCTCCATCAAGCCATTCCCTACTATAATACCTACAATGAAAACCACATAGTAAATAAATAAATCATAATAAATGGTAAAAGTCAAGTATGCAAAAGAAATTACCTTGGGTTAAGAGAATGAGCCATGCAATGTAGTGGTGTGCAACTCTTGGTCCACCGATCAACGAGGACATCATAAATTGCCTCATAAAGAGGGCAATGAGCTTCCAAGTCCGTTAACTTCTCATGTCTATATATTTCAATCTTCACAATTTCAATCATTGAATCCCACATGTCATATACCAAATGAAGGTTGAGTTTATCTGTATCACAAACCCTAAGCATATCGTATATGGGTCTTGTTATATCAAGGATCTTCTCCACATCATCCCACCATTTGTCATTATATATGATATTTTTAACCTCCAGAGCTTTCTCAACATCATCTGCTCTATACGTAGTCCATTCGGGACATCCAACCATATTAAGCAAACCCATCTTCACAAGTTTAAACCTCTTCAACATCACTATAGTTGAAGCAAAGCGTGTTTCCGCAACTGCAAGTAACTTGAGTGAGACAAAAGAGTTATACATGTTCAACCTGTATTGATGATTCATTATGAAAGTTCTGATTGACTGAGCTTCATTGGCCACTTGAGTTATCCATCCGCATTGTTCTCTAACTGTTGCACAGCGATCTGTATTATTAGCGGCACAAATATTTTTTAATGCTAGATTTAACGTATGCACAACACATGGTGTCCAAAAAATATGTGGGAATCGTGCCTCCACAATTGCTCCTGCTTCCTTACACACCGGCGCATTATCAGTGATAATCTGTATAACATTTTCAGCCCCAACTTCATTAATGACTTCAATCATTAATTTTGCAATATAATGTCGATCCTTGTACTCTCCTGATGCATCAACTGCCTTTAAAAAAACCGGACCATCCTCAGAAGCCGCCATAAAATTAATCAAGGGTCTTCTCTGAGCATCTGTCCAACCATCACTAACTAAGCTGATTCCCTTTTGAGGCCAAATATCTTTTATTGGTTGAAGCATTCTAGTGATATTGGATTTTTCCTTTTGCAAAAGTGTAGTTCTTAGAGCATTATATCCAGGAGGAACAAATTCATCAAGATTGTGATTAGCCGCAAATTTATACGAACTAATATAATATGGATTTCTAGCTAGATGAAATGGCAAACCACCAGAATAAAACATCATAGCTATGTGGCTCCTCAACTCATCTCTAGCTTTATTTTGAAAAACCATATCAATAGGTCCACCTCTTCTTTTTTTGGTTTCCCCAACTAATTGAGAAGATGGACTTGCATTGGAAAATGTCATGATCTTGGAAGCTGGTTTGCATTTTTCTTCTGAAATAGAAACAACTCTTTGAAGCTCTTTTAAATACTCTGGGGTCACCTTTGCACATACCCTAATCCTGGTCCCGGATATTTTTAGCAAGTGACTTTTTACCCTAGAATACGAGCCGCTGAAATCAACCTCACAAAAATTACATTTCCACTTTCTATTTCCCCCACCAACTTCTCTACTATGTATAAGAGACACATAAGCCCAGAGTGGGGCATTATCATCCTTGTTTGCGTCATCAGAAATAAATCTACTCGTTACTGATGTAGACGTTGAACCAGTGACACTATTGAGAGTGTGTGATTGGGACATAACTGCCATAATAAAAAGTGTAGTTATTAGAGCATTCCTCCCCTTTCCATAGCATCTGGGAACTCTGGACTGAATCAGTCCAGAATCTGGACTGAATCAGTCCAGGAATTCTGGACTGATTCAGTCCAGGAACTCTGGACTGATCAGTCCAGGAACTCTGGACTGAATCAGTCCAGAATCTGGACTGAATCAGTCCAGATTTCTGGACTGATTCAGTCCAGAAATCTGGACTGATCAGTCCAGAAATCTGGACTGATTCAGTCCAGAAATCTGGACTGATTCAGTCCAGAAATCTGGACTGATTCAGTCCAGAAATCTGGACTGATTCAGTCCAGAAATCTGGACTGATTCAGTCCAGGATCCTGGACTGGAATGTCATATGTCGGTTTCAATATTTAAATCAGTAGATATGTGAACATGAAAATTGAATTCATCATAGCATAATGGAAGCAACAATTTCAATATGCAACTCATACATATGTCGGTTTCAATATTTAAATCAGTAGATATGTGAACATGAAAATTGAATTCATCATAGCATAATGGAAGCAACAATTTCATATGCATTTGTAAATCAAGGCTACAGTAGAGAGTCTTAAGCAAACCTGGATCATATACTTAAGCATAAATGCATTTAATTTGAAAGGAAATGAAATATTAAAAATATTTTTTCATACAAGAAAAATGCATTCACCATCACAAATAGATGTGAAGTTACCTGGTGCGACGGGAGACGGGAGCAGCAGCGCGACGGGAGACGGGAGACGGGAGCAGCAGCGCGACGGGAGACGGGAGACGGGAGCAGCAGCGCGACGGGAGACGGGAGACGGGAGCAGCAGCGCGACGGGAGACGGGAGACGGGAGCAGCAGCGCGACGGGAGACGGGAGACGGGAGCAGCAGCGCGACGGGAGACGGGAGACGGGAGCAGCAGCGCAACGGGAGACGGGAGCAGCAGCGCGACGGGAGCAGCAGCGCGACGGGAGACGGGACGGGATAATAAAAGCCCTAAAGCGCGAATCGCGCCGTTCGGTACGCGTATCCGTACCGGAAACGTACCCGGTACGGGTACGGCTCTATTTTTGGCGTATCCGTGCTTCGTAGATAAAACCCCTAGTTTGTTTGTCTATCATTACTTTGTTACTTTTATTGATGATTACTCTCGCTTGATCTTGTTATATTTACTTTGGGATCGTGTTGAACCGACCTCTACATTTTGCTACCTGGTGCGACGGGAGACGGGAGCAGCAGCGCGACGGGAGACGGGAGACGGGAGCAGCAGCGCAACGGGAGACGGGAGCAGCAGCGCGACGGGAGACGGGACGGGATAATAAAAGCCCTAAAGCGCGAATCGCGCCGTTCGGTACGCGTATCCGTACCGGAAACGTACCCGGTACGGGTACGGCTCTATTTTTGGCGTATCCGTGCTTCGTAGATAAAACCCCTAGTTTGTTTGTCTATCATTACTTTGTTACTTTTATTGATGATTACTCTCGCTTGATCTTGTTATATTTACTTTGGGATCGTGTTGAACCGACCTCTACATTTTGCTCCCTTATTATGGAAACTCGTACTCAGTTCTCCTCACCATTAAAATTCATTCACACTGATAATGCTCAAGAATACACTAGTCGGACGTTCTTGAATCTATGCACTGAGTTTGACATTATACATCAAACATCCAGTGCGTATATGCCTCAACAGAATGGTGTGGCCGAGCGAAAGAATCGTCATCTTCTTGATGTCACTTGGTCACTCATGATTCAAATGCAAGTACCCACACTATATTGGAACTTTGCTGTGTCTGCCGCATGTTACCTCATCAATCGCATGCCCTCCTCTATGCTCGACTTTGCCACTCCGTTCAGTCTCCTGTTTCCATCCAAGTCCTCGTCCACCCTCACACCTTGTGTGTTCGGCTGTACTTGTTACGTCCACAATCTTGGTCTATCCACGGATAAGTTTGCTCCCCGTGTCAGTAAATATATGTTTTTGGAGTACTCTCGGACTCAAAAAGGCTATGCGTGTTATTCTCCCACTACTGACAAAGTGATCGTGTTCGTTGATGTCACCTTTCTTGAAAATCAACCATTTCATGCTACACCTTCTGCTCCTCCTTTCTCTTCTCCCATACCTCGTCCGACCGTTCCCGTCACGTCTTCTCTACCGCCTCTTCTTCCCACTCCACTTCCGACACCCGCTCCATCTATACCACCCAAACCGCCTCTTCTTCGCGTCTATACTCGTCGTACCCCGCCTTTTGGAGCCCTACAACAGCCGTCTTCCACCAGTGCTATCCCGCAGACTGACGATCCAGGATCAACAATACATCTATCGCTCACCCTCTTACGAATTATGTATCTTTGCATCGCATGTCTCCACCTCAACGCAAGTTTGCACTCTCTCTTTCCTCCATATTTATTCCTAACTTTGTACAGGAGTCCCTTCTTCACAAAGTGTGGCATGAGACTATGGATGAGGAAATAACTGCTCTTTGGTCCAACTAGACTTGAGATCTGGTTCCTCTTCCTCCCGAGCAATCTTGTGTCGGTTGTAAGTGGATTTTTGTTATCAAACATGCTCCGGACGGGACAGTTGAACGCTTCAAAGCCTTGCTTGGGGCTCGGGGGTTCATTCAACAACAGGGTCTTGGTTATGATGTAACTTTCTCACTCGTCGCCAAGTTAAACTCTGTTCGGGTTCTGATCTCCTTACCTGTTCATCACAATTGGCCTCTCCATCAGCTTCATATCAAAAATGCGTTTCTGAACAACGACCTTCTCGAGACGGTCTACATGCACCAACCTCCCGGGTATGAGACCACAGGGGAGTTGTGTCATCTCCAAAAATCTATTTATGGTCTCAAATAGTCGCACAAAGCTTGATTTGACAAATTTTGTAAGACTGTTCGCGAAGTTTGATTCAATAAGAGCTTCACTAACTTCTCTCTTTTCACTCGTCATCAATCAACTGAGACTGTCATTCTCTTGTTTTATGTGCATGATATTTTAATTACTGGTGCTGACGCCACAGGGATACAACAACTCAAACAACACTTAAACTCCGTCTTCTAGGACTTGAGGTTGCAAGACGACCTGATGGTTTTGCCCTTCACAACAGAAGTACTGCCTTGATCTCCTTCAAGATGCTGACTACTCCGAGTGCAAACTCATGGATACCCCGATGGATGCCAATCACAAGTTTGTGCTTATGGGCCTAACTCCGATTCTCTGCTTACGAACCCTGAGTATTATCGGCGTCTTGTAGGAAAACTGATATATCTGACAATTATAAGACTTGATATCTCTTTTGCTGTTAGAGTGGTCAGCCGATTTATGCATGCTCCTCAGATCTCTCATCTCCAGGCATTAGAACGCATCCTCAGATGTTTGAAGATAACTCCTGGACAAGGGTTGGTATATAAGTCATCCTCCTCTCTATCTCTTATTGCATATTCATATGCGGACTATGCGGGCTCCCTGGATGATCGACGTTCCACCACGGATTTCTGTACCTACTTTGGAGGGAATCTTATCACTTGGCGTAGCAAGAAGCAGTCTGTGGTTGCTCGCTCTTCTGCTGAAGCCGAGTATCGTGCAATGACGGTCGTTGTATCCGAACTTACTTGGCTTAAGGTCCTTCTTGGTGATTTGGGGGTCACTCTATCCTTACCAACAACTTTGTTTTGCGACAGTCATACTTAGAGCTGTCACTTAAAACCGAAAACCGTAAACCGAACCGAAACCGAACCGGAACCGCAAAGAACCGTACCGAACCGTTTGCAAATTATTCGGGTTCTGGTTGAATTTTGGAACCGTGAACACTGTTCGGGTGTGGTTCTTACATTTTATTATCCGGACCGGAACCGGAACCGAAACAACATACAAGTGCGGTTTTAAGATTGGACCCGATCCGAACCGGACCGAAGTAGAACCGAACCGCAACCCGTTTATTTTTATTAATTTTATTATAATATTATTATAATTTTATAATCTATCTATAATATTTATACTTACTATCAGGGGTGAAACTGGTGCGGTTTGGACACAAACTGTAATCGCACCAAAATGGGTCGGTTTTGGAGTGAACAAAACCGCACCAAAATCGTGAAGGTGCGGTTTGAAATCGGTTGTTACAGTACATTTTTTTTTATTTTTATACAATTATATAATATAATTTCAATTTACTTACATATTTTTCTGAAATATTTTATTTTAAAAATATAGAAACTATACAATACTATTAAATAGTAATCATGAAAGACACAACTAATCATAGCCGATTATTACGATTGCGCAAGCTGGCAAGATGTGCGCAAGCCAACTAGACGTTATGACAAGTCTTTACACTTAGGAAGGCGACCGATACTAGCTCACATCGTGGAAGAGACCGACGAGTAGTGCCAACTTTATTATTTTTATTCGTTATTGTTTTGAGTTTTACTATTTGCAGACTATTTTTATTTCACTCCGTCAAGTTTGGTTTTGTTTTTAGTTAGAACCCATTTTAACCTGATCGATCCACATAAAAGCATGTCGACGAGACACACAAGTCAACTAGACGTTACCAAGTCCAAACATGGTGCCTACGTTACTTTTTGAAGGTGTTTTGAGTTTTTTGGCAGACTGCTTTTATTTCATTCTGTTAAATTTGATTTTAGTTTTAGTGCTCCAGCTTAGTAAAACGTAACCGAACCGTTGACACACGGTTTCAAAATTATGATGGAACGGAACCGAAACCGACCGGTCAAAACCAAATAAGGATTGAAGAACCTTATCTTAGCAGTTCGGTTCATGGTTTTAGTTGAACCGGAACCGAACCAGAACCGTGACAGCTCTAGTCATACTGATCCATATTGCAAAGAATCTTGTGTTTCATGAGCGGACCAAACACATTGAAGTTGACTGTCATTTCGTTCGTGAAAAGGTCCAATTGAAAACTGATGTTCCTGCTTCTGGGCAAGTACATTCTCCCCCAAGGCAATACAAATTACCAACAGTTCTATCCAAACATGCCCATTAATATGACCCAGTTTAAGTTTCTGGTTTAGTCCCACATCTTGTGTATATGATTCTTTCTCTCCCTTCTCTCCTATATATTTGTACTCATACTTGTATTTTGTAATTCAACAAGGACATATAAGGTTTGAACCATTCTTCTACAAAATTAAAAGACATTGCAAAAACTATGACAACATGAAATCCTTGGGTAGATCAACCTAAATGAACATCCCGACCTGAATTTCCCAGAAAGAAATGTCATAAGATAAGTCGGTCTATTGACGATTAAAGATATCCTTTCCCGCATGTGACATTAAAAAAATACTCGAGGGGAAAAAGGTATCCGCAAGTAATAATTATACATAATATTACAAGTTCAAAAAGAAAGTGCAACTATAATAAACTTCTGAATCTAATGTTTCATGACCCATGCTATAGCATGGGTGAATCATACTAAACATAACAATGAATGTGAATACTTAAAAAGTTTAGAGTTCTAAACTTATCTTTAAGGTTATTAAAATTTAGAATCCCCATGTTCTTATACTCGGGTTCTAATTGATTGGATGTTTTTGCTTCTTTTCCGGCAGGATAAAAACGCCACCGCTAAAAAAAATGTTTGGGTAGTCTTTCATTCTCACTAACACCGCAATTTGCGACTTCAGCCCTCCCCATCCATTCCTCACTGCTCATACCCTTCACTCTCATACCCGTCACTCTCATTCCCACCACGAAACAATCAGAGCCTGTTTGAGGTTTTTTACCATGTTATCTTGAATTTCCTAATTTACTAAGCACATCACTAAACTTGAGTCTTTGACCCCCAACCTATACGCTGTAATTCTTCTTTTGCATGGTATGCAGACTCACATCCGAACATATTTAACATGTAAATTAAATGAATCATAGTTTCCCATTCGGGTTCACATGGTCTTTTGTTCCATAAAAGTGATGGTGTGTGTCCACCTTTCACAAGAGAAATCACCACCATGCCTATACTAAAGTTTTCATCTAGCGGTCGGCCTATACATTCCAACATGTCATTTGCGTGATCCACTAGATTAAGGCTCCATTTGTTTCGGCGCTTTTTCTCCATTGGAGGGGGGACGAAAATGTCAACGCTAAAAAACATGTTTGATAAAAATACTTTCTCCATTCCCAACGCTTCAAAAATGTCATTTTTGACCTTCAACGTGAAAGTTGTTACCACCGCTCCATTCCCAACACTCCATTTCCACCGCTCTCATTCCCAACGCTCCAAAACGCCACCGCTGAAACAAACTAAAGCGTAAGTGTTCATTATTATTTCATTCAATCTTACTTCTAAGTCTAGTTATCTCACCATGCAACATAGTTTGTCATTCCTAAAAAATATACATATGACGGCGTCGAAGACGTGTTTCTATTTTGAGAAAATTTGAATTAGCATATGCATGATTATACATGAGATCTACAATTAAGAATAAGGTGACACGAACTTAGGAATGAAATCATGCATTAGATAGTTGCCTAACTTAAATGGAAAGAAAATTATTTCCTCATTGTCCCTTCGTTCATGAACACGATGCAACAACATAACTCTCCTTTCATTGATTTCAAATTTTTCACTGTTCTCTTCCTTCGAGCTAGTCCACAAATTCTCTCTACTTACCATTTTCTAAATTTCTAACAAGAAAATCTTAAGCGAAGGAAGAGGAAGAAAGTGAGATAAATGAAAGGAGATTGAAATTTACCCTAATCACTCCATTCACCATGGATTGAGGTTGAGAGGACCGCAAAAATGAACTACAATGACCCAAACCAGAATATCAGAGTTATTGTCCATTGTGGTTCAACCCAAGCCATATTAATTTGAACTATATAGTCTTATCCTTTTTCCACATGCGGTTGTTACGAGCCATCGTCAGTTATCTTATTATAATAGTATTATGTTATATCGAGTCTTTATTATGTTGAGTCTTTATTATGATGAGTCAAATTAGAGTATTTTAGGTATTTTAATATTTTGCATATTGTCCTTGTAGCGGTTATTTACACTCGTGTCATTTAGACTTTATATAAGGAGGTCTTTTCATGTATTTGGAATCAATAAATGAACGAGAAACTTTCTTCAAGTCTCCCTTACAAGGCTTTCTCTCTTCCTCCCCTAAAGCTTCTCTCCTTCACCCTCCAGGTTTCATCTTCTCACTCATCTCCTACGCCATTATTAGGGCTTGCCCTTGGGTATCTCTGACACCATCTCCCCCTCCACTGCCATCCGACAAACCCACAAAAACAAGCTCATGACAATGGCTTACTAGTATTTCCCATCCACCCCAGGAGTACTTCCATCATAGAACACTTAATTGCAGAGTTTCCAACACAACTTCATCACTTGGTCTCAAAAGGCACCTCTAATTTTTGAGGGTTCAAATTATTACTTAAGCTTAGTAACTTTTTCTCTATTTTTAGGTATGAGATTCAGTTTATTTCGTATCCATCATCCATAATTATCAATAACCATAGATATCCATCATCCATAGCTTTCAGTAATCATATGTATCCGTCTTGCATGGTTATCACTAATCACATGTATCCATCCTCCATGGTTATCACTAATCATAGGTATCCATCTTGGACTTTGAATGTAAACACAACATCGCCTGAACCGGGAGGAGAAATCTCCTTATATAAGGAAATGAAAATCTAAGTTTTCCCTAATTACTAAAATGCCATTATACAAGAATAGCAACTAATTTTTTATCGTATAACACTCGTGAAAGTCTCTAAATCATGTCTAAATTACCGATTAACACGTTGACTAAAGATAGGGCACAATGGTTACAAAGAATCCATATAGCCGACCCACTAAAGGCTTGAGTGTTGCTGTTATACCGATTAACACGTAAATAAAAAAAAATGAGTATAGCTACCTTTGTCGGACCGCGACAATGTCAAACCTGATTTTGATTGGACTTTGAAAATAAACTAAGTAATTAAACCGATTGAAGTTTTGGGATGTCACAAAGGGCATATGTTGGTAACAGTGGCGGAGGCAGAAATATTGGAGCGTGGGGGCACAAGATACTTAGAATCAGGAGTCGGGAGAAAATGACACGGCCCGCGGGGTCGACTCCGGGCTTAGGGTTTTGGAACTCGCGCTGCGGACCTGCGGTTCACTGAACTGGACCGAAAAAAACGGGGGGGGGGGGGGGGGGCACGGGCCCCCACAGGTCCCTAGATAGCTTGATTGGTAATCTATCATGCAATTTATTTTTATTATGGATTTTTATTTGAATTACAGTCTAATATTGACAACTTCTGTTTCAATGTTTGATGTGGTATAAACTGTCAATGATTGTATTTGCTCAAAGAACATTTACAACACTGATTGATTGCAGGATGTGAAGGAGCTCCAATTCTACCATTGTTATTTGTGATGGTTAACATGGCCTTTAATATATCAATGCTGCATCTCATTAAGATCTCTTCAGCTGTGATGTCTTGCCTTGCCTCCACTTTCTCAGGTACTTATGCAGCTCTTTCCCCCCTAAAGAATTATATGTAACTTTTACTCTCAACCTTAAATCTGGATAAATGAATGATAATAGTAAACAGAATTGTATATCAGGGGGTAACCACTTGATACCGTAGAATAAGACATGTTACCCCCCTCAATTTTAAATGCATAACCACGGAGATGGCTGGGAGCTTGAGGGAGAGCTAAAAATCCCTAACCTAACTAATGAGAGAACTAATGAGAGAAAAGAGAGAAAAGAGAGAAAATTTCTTCCTTGCATCACATATCTCAAATATGGCTTTAAATCTATACTATATACAAAAAAATACTGTCATACCATGTAACTCTTCAGGACCATTAAACAAAACCTGGTTGTTGAATCAAAGAGTGGGTGGTCTGCGAACAACGTCTCTCATAAATTTCTCCTAATTCCCTCCCATTTTCTCCCTAATGCATAACATTTTTCCCAGTTTTGAATAAAAAACAGTTTAATATATATCTTTATTATATACAAAGAAATACTTTGTCATACCGCGTAACCCTGGAGGACCATCAAATAAAGTCTGACCGTTGAATCAAGGAGTGGGTTGTCTGCGAACGTCTCTCATAAATTTCTCCTAATTTTCTCCCAATTTTTTCCCGTATTCATAACATTTCATAACATTCCTTAGGGTTTTGAATAAAAAACAATTTAAATAATAAAAAAAATTGAAAAAACATTTTAAAATAAATAAAAAAATAAAATAATTAATAATAATGAAACAAAATTTAAAAGTAAATTAAACAACATAATTTTAAATAAGTTGCGGGCCGAGTACTGTCACGCGGGGCCCGGGGGGCCCGTGCAGTCACTCGTAGAAATACAAAGTAGTCCAAGTTGAAAGGGGAAAACTAATTAATTTAATTAAAGAGGACTCCCCACACATATATATGTAGGGGAGAAAGATACAAAAACAACAATACCCTTATGGGTAAATACAATAGTAAAGAAATAAAAAGACTTGATTTCAACTCTCCACCTCAAGTCGAATGGTAGATATCCGTCATTCCGAGCTTATGAATATCATCAGTGAAGACATCAGATCCTAGACTCTTGGTGAAGATGTCGGCCAACTGATCTATGGAGTGAACGAAGGGTGTGACTAAGCTTCTTTTTTCAAGATGGTCTTTGATGAAATGACGATCCACCTCAACGTGCTTAGTCCTGTCATGCTGAACTGGATTGTGTGCTATGCTGATGGCAGCTTTGTTGTCACAGTACATGGAAATGAGAGCTTCCTCCTGAAGCCCCAGATCCTGCAATAGGGTACGCAACCAAAGGCCTTCACAGAGGCCTCGAGACATTGCCCGGTACTCAGCATCGGCACTAGATCTGGCCACCACATTCTGTTTCTTACTACGCCATGTGACCAGGTTTCCTCCAATGAATGTGCAATAACCCGTTGTAGATTTCCGATCATCGTGGCATCCAGCCCAGTCAGCGTCAGTGAAAACATCGATCCACAAATGGTTGTTCTTAGAGAACATTAGCCCCTGTCCCGGGGACTTCTTCAAATATCGGAGGACACGGTAAGCCGCCTCCTGGTGTCTGACCCTTGGGTCATGCATGTATCTACTCAGGATCCCAACAACATATGTAATGTCGGGGCGAGTATGTGAGAGATATAAAAGCTTTCCCACCAATATTTGATAACTGGAGGCATCTGTACGATCACCATTTCTATCCTCATCGATCCTATGGTTCTCCTCCATAGGGGTGTTTGCAGGGGCACAACCGAGCAGACCGGTCTCCGTTAGCAGGTCCAACACATACTTGCGTTGAGAGATAAAAATACCTTTGTCAGAACGGGTTACTTCAATTCCTAGGAAGTAGCGTAGCCTTCCCAGGTCTTTTACTTCGAACTCAGCTGAGAGACGGGCCTTCAACTTGGAGATTTCATCTGTGTCATTTCCTGTGATCACAATGTCATCAACATAGACAATCAGAACAACAATTTTCCCTTCATTCCTCCTGACAAACAATGTATGATCAGAGTGTCCCTTCTTGTAGCCAAATTGAATCATGACCTTGTGGAATCTACCGAACCATGCCCTCGGGGACTGCTTCAGCCCATACAAGGACTTCCATACGCGACAGACAAGGCTCTCTTGTCCCTTCCTCACAAAGCCTGGAGGAAAGACCATGTACACCTCTTCCTCGAGGTCCCCGTGCAAGAACGCATTTTTGATATCCAGTTGATGAAGTTCCCAATCTAAAATCACAGCACAAGATATGATCACACGAATAGAGTCCATCTTTGCAATATGTGAAAAGGTCTCTTGGTAATCAATCCCCTGAGTCCGAGTATAATCACGAGCAACCAACCGAGCTTTATATCGCTCGACTTTCCCATCCGGATTCTGCTTGATTGAGAAGACCCATCTTGAACCAATTGGTTTCTTGCCAGGAGGAAGAGGGATGACATCTCATGTGTGATTCTTCTCCAAGGCGGACATTTATTCCTTCATTGTTTGAGCCCATACTGGAATGTCAAGTGCCTCCTGCCATGTCTTAGGAATAGAGATCTCAGATAAGGAGGATATAAAAGACTGGTGAGGTTTAGAGAGATGATTATAAGCAACATGGTTAGAAATGGGGTGTTCGGTACACTGGGCCTTACCTCTTAGCTGAGCAATGAGAACATGTAAATCAACATCAGGATCTGAGTCCAAAGGCAGCATTGGCAGAGGCGGAGCAATGAAGGGCTGTTCACCTGGTTTTCGACGATGATAAACATGAGGTAGCGGCGTGATGAAAGATGGATGATGAGAAAGGGGTATATGAGAGATATCTGTAGTGGATGACATAGTGGAAGGTATATGCGGGATATCTGTAGTGGATGACATAGTGGAAGGTATATGCAGGATGTCTGTAGTGGATGTCATGGTGGAAGTATGAGTGGTACCAATCACAGGGGGAATAACAGGAAGAGGAACGGTACCAATAACATCATTATCCTCCTCCCCCTGATGGCAAGAAGGAGTCGAAGCTAAGTAATAAGATTCGTCTTCGCGAAACGTCATGTCCATGGTACAGTAAGTACGTCTGGAGGGTGGGTGATAACACCTGTACCCCTTGGTGGTGGTAAAATAACCAAGGAAAACATAACGGATAGCTCGAGAATCGAGCTTGCCACGAAGTGACTGATGAACATGAACAAACAGACACACCCAAACAGGTGGGGTGGAAGAGAAGAGGTATGAACAACAGTCGTAGAGGAAAGACGAGCTAGAGTGGTAGTATACGCTAGAACCCGTGATGGAAGACGTGATAAGATGAGTGGTCGTCATGATGACATCACCCCAATAGGGTTTCAGAAGGTGCATGGAGATGAGGAGACAACGGGCAACGTCTAGGAGATGCCTGTTTTTGCGTTCTGCCACACCATTTTGTGGGTGGATGGAAGTGTAAACACACGTGGTTTGAATGGATGATGTCCATTTCTCGAGAGATAGGCCTCAAACTCACTACGATCATCATATTCCCCCATTTCC